>JAREIK010011142.1:0-61899 GCA_029783825.1 Sapria himalayana
CCCCCCCCCCCCCCCCCCCCCCCCCCCCCGCCCCCCATGTCATTTGAAGTGTTCAAGAAGATGCACACCAAAAAAGAATCGTGCTTTTGCTGACAAAAGATCTAAGAACATCAATGTAATATTTCAATTTTGCTTTATTAAAATAACTCACCAATTATTCTTAAATAATTATTAATTTTATAATGAATTAAATCTAGGATGTCATGGAAACCATGGTTTCCTTTGCTTCTAAGACTGAGGAGGATCCAATGGAGCTTGTGGAGGTTAACACGAGCTAGTTATATCTACATTTTGTTGGAGGAAAAAAAAAGGCAAGTGTATGGCCTTGGCTCTCAAGTGTCCGCATTTTACCTGAGACTTTCAGTAGTTCTTCTAGAACTTCGCGCTATGATTTTACATCTGATGAACATTTCACAAAATGTGTGAATGAAGTGGTTGTGCAGAGGGTGAGAGTAGAAGTCCAAGAACTTCAACAAAAGATGGAGCTGTTTGAATGTATGTTTAACGCACAATCTCAATCCAATGCCCAGCATCCAGATCCTACCAATCATGCTTCTACACCCCCAAAACCATCTCTTGCACTACAATAAATATCAATATAGTTAGGGAATTTTAGCTAGAGATCAATCCCTGGCTAATTGCAAGAGAATAGCTAGGGAATAACAAGGGATTGATGATTTTTTTTTATGAGAAAAAAAATAACAATGGATTAGCGACGGATTAGTAAGAGGAAAATTTTTTGAAAATTCTGCTAAAGAAAAGTGGGGGATTAGCGATGGATTTATCGACAGATAGCAACGAAAAATTTTCATAAATTCAGCTAAAGAAAATGATGGATTTTAGTGATGATGTAGCAATGTATTAGCGACGGAAAATTTTCATAACTTCCGCTCTAGGAAAGCAGGAATTTTAGCAACGGATTTTGCGACGGAAATATCTTTACCAATAAAATCCTTGATTAGCGCTGGATTAATGACAGAATTTCTGTACTAATAAAATCTTTGATTTAGTGATGAATTTAGCTATGAAATTTTCCATTGCTAATAAAATCATTGATTAGTGATGGTTTGTAGCGACAGAATTTCCCTTTCTAATAAAATCCTTGTTTATTGACGAATTTTGCGATGGAATACCTCTTACTCATAAAATCCTTGATTAGCGACGGATTTAGAGACGGATTTTCCTTAGCTAATAAAATCTATGATTAGTGACGAATATTCCCTTACTAATAAATCCTAGATTTAGCGACGGATATTTAGCGACAGATTTTCTTTTTCTAATAAATCTTTGATTTAGCGATGGATTTAGAAACGGATTTAGCGACAGATTTAGCAAAGGATTTAGCGATTGGATTTTTCCCTACTAATAAAATCCTGGATTTAGCTATGAATTTAGTGATGCATTTTCCTAGTTAATAAAATCCATATTTTCTCTACGGATTTCGTGAGTAAATATCCCTAGCCTATAAAAATACATATATTGTGATGGATTTTACTATGGAATTTCCCTAGAAAATAAAATCTTTAATTTTGTGATGGAATTACTCTAGCTAATAAATTTGTAATTAATACAGATTTTCTCGATCTAATAAAATCCGTATTATAGCTATTAATTTTCCCTAGTCTATAAAATCCATAATTTAGCTACGGATTTAGCGATACTATTTTCCCAGCCAATATTTATTATATAATTTTTTATTATTATTGTTTTTAATATTTTATTTAATTTGTTTATTAAAGTATCTTATTGGTCTCTAGATGAGCAATCCTTGACACACCATTCTCCTAGTAAAATCATAAAAAAATGATATATAAAATAATTAATTTAAATATATTAAAAATACAAAAAGATTATATTAATCAAGGAATCAAATAACTATTTTATGATGTTAATAGTTTTTTTAAAAAAGTATACAAAAATTTTTCTAAAATTTTAATTACAACCTAATATTTAAATATGCAACATTAAATAATTAATTCAATAAGTATACAATTTTTTTCGATATTTTAAAAATTAAATTAACATACATTAAAATTTCTACTACTTTAAATGTAAATTAATTCATTATAAGATAAAATAGAAAATATTTTCAAAAATATCTGAATTAATGAATAAACTAGTAAATATTAATATTATTATAAATATTAAAAAAAATTATGATTATAGAAAACTTTTAAAAAAATAAATAATACAAATTTTGAAAATCTTGAAATAAAAAAATATAATTTTTACAATAAAGTTAAAAGAAAATAAAATAATAATGTATATATTATCTTAGTAAAAATTAATATGAATTCTTAAAATTTATAACCATAAAATATAAATTTTATATAATTTTTAACATTACAAGTATTTTATAACTTTTAGGCGGTGGCTAGAAGACAAATCATCTTTTCATTTATGTCTTATTATATGAAGTTTGTTAATTTTGTACCTATTTGATATTTTTTAAGGCAAAATATTTTTTTATTATTATTTATATATTTATTGTTTAATAAATATTATAATAAAAAATTGGAAGGTATTTGTTTTCATTTGTACCTTGCTACACGCACATTAATTTTGTTGAAAAAATTTTGATAGTAAATAAAATTAATGAGTATTTTTGTATTATATATATATATATATATTGTTTATTTAATGTTTTAAGAATTAAAAATATAAATATTTTCCTAAAATATATATTCTCTCTCTTGACTTGACGCATCTCTAAAAGAACCAAATTCCTCCACATTCTGAAATCTATCTCTCGATGCCAATTCAACTAAAATTAATTCGAGGTTTAAGTTTTAATTTGTTATTGATTTGAGGTACGTTTATACTTTTATTTATTCATTGATTATCTTGGATTGCTTAATTGAAGAGTAAACATTTTTATTGTATTTTTTTGTTTCCTAATTTCTTCTTTAATCACCATGGTATGCTTGGATTTCTTATGTAAACTTATTCATATATGCTTCATGTATTTGTGATATAATGTGTTGTCATTGTGTGGGTTTTGATGGTGACCATATACAAAAACAATATATAATTAGTATATATACTTAGGTTTGCCGACTTGATATCTACAAAAATAGTATACATCAATATGCATGTGTATTTTATACATAACTAGTATACATATATAGGTATGCCGACCTAATATCTACAAGAATAGTATACATCAATATGCATGTGTATCTTATACATAACTAGTATACTTAAGTATGCCGACTTGATATCTACAAAAAATATTCAAAAATGAGTAATGATTGAATTTAAAAATAAAATAAAATAAATTAAATTAAAATAAAATAAATAAAATAAAAAATTAAATAAATTAAATAAAATAATAGTTTAGCTTGTCAAATTAAATTAAACTGATTATACTCGATTGAACCAGTTTGAACTATTCTACCAACTTCTAGAAAACTCAATAATATTCACATATGTAATTGAAAATAATTGAGCAAAAGTTTCTCAATTCACTTTGAAATGTTCTCATATATGTGTTGTTGTGTGCTAGGATCCCTAAATCACATTTATTTATAGGCAAGATTCCAAGTATTTTATTTTTGATGCAACATTTAGTAAGTCAACACATATCTTTCACATGTCAAGTCAATCCTTGGCAGTATACACATCATTATATAACAAGCACACTTTCAAGCACTTGGCATTAATGCACAAGACACATAGTAAGCACATAATCAATACTTATCACTCATGTAAGCCAAGACATTGAAATCATACATGCTAACACATGATATTCATGCAAGTAAGCATGTGATAAGCTTGTAAGTCAACATATGATATACAAATAATTATTTTATTAATTTTTTCATAGAATTAATTGTCATTTTCCTACAAGATTCATTTATATTATTATGGTTGCACTTATCTTTAACAAATATTATCATGGTGTGTGTGTGTGTGTGTGTAGATTTATATTTTTCATGTATCTAACATTTTGTTAATTAAATTTATCTCAAAATTATCTCAAACATAATAACTTCATATTTATGTTTCATGAAATAAAACACTTATATTTCTAATAATTTCAATATTCCTTCAATAGATGTCTCGTAGTGTGTGATTCCTTGTGATTTCTTGTGTTAGTGATGAGTGGACTTGTTGAATCAAGTTTAGTAATATTAAAATAATGATTTCATACTGATATAATAAGATCAACAAATACAATGTGTCATGGATACTCAAGCTAAATAGTATAAAATATATGAACCAAACTTTTTTGTACATAATTACTATCAAGAATAGTATTTTTAAAAACAAATAGCATGGTAATAATAAGCCGAACATCTCTTCGCTATAGAAGCAATAGTAAATGATCATTCAAAGTAACTTCCTGCTCATGTAGAAAATGGTAGAAATATAGTTTTTCTTCTCGCTCTCTCTCTCTAAACATCATTGCTGGCCATTTTAGTTATTTGTTGAAGTTGTATGACTATATATAAATATTTGTATAATTATATATAAATAATTGTATAACTTTATAACACTATGTTAATTAAATATAACTATATTTGTAAGTATGTATACATATATGTAAATCTATATATTTATTTATAACTTAATATATTTATGTATAACTATTTGTATTGAATATATCTATATATAACTATGTGTTTAACTATATAAAAATATTTATAGTTATATATACTATATGTATAATAACATATGAGTATAAATAATTGTATCTTATTATATGTATTACTATAAAAACTTTATACATAACTATATTTAAATATATAATTTACAACTTATATTTAATATACATTTATTTATATTAGTATTCAAAAATATATTTTACTATATCTATACCTATACATAACTATAGGTATAGATATATAAAATTATATAAATAAATAAATGTACCTACATGTATAAATAAAGTTTAACTATATTTATACAAGTATTTACCCTCAAATTTAGTGGTAAATAGTCATGGTTTGATAACCATCGTAAGTTTCTACCTACGAATTATCCATTTCAAAGAAAAAACTACATTTCAAAAAAAATAAAACTGTGATGACGGTTGCACCAACAGTTCGTTCATGAGATGATATTATGACAAAGATTTAGAGTTTGGGTTTGAAGAAGGTAACTGAAAAGGAAGCTACTCGAAGTAATGGACCAAAAAGCAAATTATTTGGTTGGAGGAAATATAGTATATTTTGGGACTTTCCCTATTGGAAGTCCAATTTAATTCATCATAATTTAGATGTAATGCATATTGAAAAAAATGTTTTTGATAATGTTTTCAACACTGTCCTTAATGTAGACAAAAAACAAAAGACACTTTAAAATCAAGACAATAGTTGAATGATTAATGTCGGCATCCTGAATTAAAACTGAATTAGGAAACAAAAATTCACTAAATTTTGCTACACCCTTGATAAGAAGGCAAGACAGATATTGAGTGAATGGGTTAAAATTTGAAATTTCTGATGGATATGTGTCAAATATGGGTAGATGCGTGGATATGAAAAATTCTAAGTTATTTGGAATGAAAAGTCATGACTGTCATGTATTTATGCAAAGATTAATACCAATTGCATTCCATGAATTATTCCACTAAGTGTTTGGAAGGTCCTTATAGAACTTAGTTTGTTTTTCAAATAGCTAACTACAACCGCAATCAAAATAGATGACATGGCGAGGCTGGAGAATGACATTCCACTTATTATTTGTAAGCTTGAACGGATATTCCCAGCGAGTTTTTTTGACTCGATGGAGCATTTGTTGGTGCATTTGGCATATGAAGCAAGGATTGCAGGGCTAGTACAAGTTAGGTGGATGTATCTTTTTGAGAGGTAAATACATATAAATGATGTGTTTTATTATTAGTACTTAAAGTATTATTGTAATATAATCTAATTGAAACCTAACATTATGGATGTAGGTATCTTCATAAATTGATATTGAATATTAGAAACAAGGTAAAAGTTGAAGGTTCAATTTGTAATACATATTTAGTAGAAGAAGCATCATCATTTTGTTCTTATTAGTTTGAGATCATGTCAATACAAAGAATAGGAATGTGTCACGGAATTATGAACGTCATGTGATGGTAGAAGATGATTTTATGGACAAACTATCTACCTTCAAGCACCTTGGAAAAGCATTTGGAAGAGCATAGAAAAGATGTATGACAGATGAAGAGTACAAAGTAACCCGGAGCTATGTTTTACTTAATTGTGAGGAGGTTGCACCATATATTGAGTATGTATACCCAAAATGGTTGCAGGTTTAATCATAGTTTAATTTTATCTTTAATAGGAATTATTAAAAATTGATATACATTCTTTTCTCTCATTTTATATTTGTGCAGTATTTATGTTGAGCAATTAAAATAAAGGCATCCAGTAATTTCCAGCAATGATGTCGATTATATGCTAGAAACTAAATTTGCGAATTGGTTAAAAAATTATGTGAGTATAATTAAGTTTTTTATTTTTGAATTATTTAATTTATTAGTTCTTTTATTTGTTAATATAATTTTTTAATTTATGTCACAGGCAATTGAACTTCAAATGGAGATTCAAATATTTTCATTCAGAATCTAAGTAAAGGCCCATTTAGATATGTGACAAACTATCTTGGGTATTTTGTTAATGGATATAAGTTTCACACAATGGGCACGGTTCTTCTAAAATAATAATGAATAGTGGTATATGCATTAAAGGCTCATGTTATAGTGAAGATGAGATTGATTATTATGGTCAACTCAAAGAAGTTATAAGTTGGAGTATCTTGGACTCAAAAATAATGGATTGTATTATTTAAATGCGAGTGGTTTGATCCTACACGAAATGTGGGCTCAAAGATTCATTCGGATTATAAGCTAGTGGATGTTAACATAAACGCAAAATAATCAATATTAGACATTTATTATGGCAGTTCAAGCTACTCATGTATATTATTATACATACCCGAGTTTATCTCGTGATAAGAGAGATTGATGGGTGATTTACAAAATCAAAGCTCGATCAAAATTTAAGTTACCAACATTGCAACAAAGAAGTGTAGACTTAGAAATTGCACTGGCATTGCAAGAAGATGACATAAATAATTTGAGCCTGTGAATGTCGATGAAGATCCAAAAAATTTATGTGATTCAAATGGTGGCACAATAGAAATTGAAGATGATCAATTTCTATCCAAAGATGAGTTCAAACTTCTATCGGTATCAGACAAAATATCAGAAGATCCACTAGAGGATGATAGTGATGCCGATAATTAAATTGTTATAATTTTATTATAAATTTAAACTATCAAAGACTTTTTATATTTTATTGAAATCTATCGGTATGTTTTATTCGAAAATGCGTACTTGTTCATTATATCCCTATTTTTTGTTCTATGATTTATTTTGTATAGTAGATGGTGCCTAAAGGACGTGGAAATGGTGGAGGTGGACGTGGACACAGAAATGAACCCAATTCAACTAGTATGTTACATCATATTGTAGAATCAGTACCATCTCATAGCCACCATATCCAGACTTCAACATAGAATCACCATCTCCATTTCTATCACCATCACCATCATTGAGACCTCTACTATCACCTTTATCAGATGTAAGCCACCATCCATTGTGCTTCCTGCACAAACTTTTGATCCATCTCTTTCTTCTACATCATTATTTACACAAATTGTTCCCCCATTTACAATACCAAAATATCATCAAATTGTGTCTTCCTCTATAATCAGTGTAAAGTTAGAAATTGAGATTGTGAATGAGAGGTAAAAGAAATATGTAAAAATGAGTTAAAAAAAAATTGATATTACTGTCAGTGGTTTTTTTATATTGTTATGATTTGCTTGTTTTAATGTTATTTATTTATTTGTACAGTTTTATTCCATCTCACAAGTATTCGACTATAATTACAAAGGCTTTCAAGAAATTGGCTTATTCTAAAGCTCTCCTAGAAGAAAGTTTCTGGATCGATAAAACAGTCATATTTTAATGACTTTTAGGTGAAAATAATAAAACAAAAGAATTGAAAAATAAATATCTAATTACTTAACTTTTATGTTGGTTATTATTCAAATAGTAAATAATTATGTTCTTATTGTTAATATAAATTCTTTTGTCATTTTTATATTTATAGAATAGTGAACATGGGCACCCAAATTTGATAGAAAGATAAAGTCATTATGAAGATCAAATCTGCTCAATGATATTCTGATTTTGTCCATAAATTAAATAAAATGAAAGAAATCTGATTTTATATCCGAGGAAGATTGGCCGAGTGGCTTAATTATTGGGAGGAGCCAGATGTGAAGAAAAAATCAGATATTGCCAGCAAAATTGAAGAAGTGAGGTAGCTAGACTAGGTATAGAAATTTGTCGACACACTGGAGGTTCAAGTCGAGCATTGAGCACTCTCGAGATTTGGTACAAATTTAATATTCTAAACATTTCTATATTTTGTGTTTGTCCTAATTGTCCAATAAATAAAATCTCTACATGGTTTTATAAATTTTGTTAAATTTTTTTATCATTTGATTTTTTATGACTTAATAAAAACATATTCTAGGCTGAAGAATTGGTCGAGATCCAAATTTTTATGAGATTTTCAGAAAGATGCATATGAAGAAAGTGGATGGTCAGTATGTTGACAACAAGTCTTAGATGATTGCTGTAAGAAATTGTTATATTAATTAGATTTTATAAAACTACAGTACATTATGAAAATTGTTTTAAATGCAAAATAATTATTTTATTTTTTGTAAATCTAGAATTGTTTTGTTCTCTATTTTATCTCAGGACCTAAAGGAGGAATGTGTGATAGCTACTCATCAACAAGTTGAGTGTTCTATGGACCTTCAACCAATTGACTATGATCCTATTTATTTGGAGACAATAAGAGGTCGAAATAAGCAGTGAGTGTACGGAATCGGCTCTAAGGGAGTGACATTTTGTTGTAGCAGTCATACTTCTAATTCATCTGTCTCAACAGGTGGATGAGGTAGTCGAACAACAAACATTGTAAACAAATGAACATATTGTAGATATAAGATTAAAATGAAAAAGAAGGATGAGCAGATAACTAATTTGATGGAAGAAATGTAAGAAATTAAAGAAATTTAAAATGTAATGCAACATCAGATGTCCTATTTGGAGTCACTGTTAGCCATTGGCACAACAGATAGCATTCTGAGATCCAGCTGCAAATCCTCATAGGAAAGGCTAGCATTCCTACAAATTATGAGGATGATTGAGTATGAAAATTTTTTTGAACTGTTATTTATTTTTGTCTATGTGTAGCAAATAATTATGATAGTTTTTTGCAGGTTTCAATTTTTTTTATTCTGGTTTTGTTCATTACATTTTTGATTAACAAAATTATGAATCTTTGCAGGACACATTATGTGAGACAAAAGAAAAAATCTTGATTCAAAGCATCGAGACATTATCACGGTCCTTCCTAATGCATGGGTCCCATATTACTGATTTCAGCTTTATCAAAAAAAGGTCTAGCTTATATAATCTTTATTTTTCTAAAAATATTTTATTTTTGCACTCTCTTTATCTCTAAACATAATTGCTGGACATCTTTTGGATTTTTGTTGAAGCTGTATGACAATTAAATTTAATTTGTGTTTATTCATGTCTATAATATTCATTTTTATATATCTATGAATATGTTTTAGTGTCTCTAAATTTTTTGAGTAGAGTTTTAGCCTATTATAGGTATGTAAAAGCCTATTTTCAGTAGTAGCAGCGATGACAGTGACAACAACAGTGGTGGAAGAACCGGCATCGGTGGTAGTAGTGGCAGCGACGGCGGCATCACCGGCAACACTGGCAGCAGTGCCAGAGGCGACAACAGCGGCATCAATGGCAGCAACGATGGCAGCGGTGATGGTGGAAGCAGCCACAACAATAGACGGTGGCGGGAAGAGACGACGGTGGAAGCGGTGGTGGTAGCAGTATGGTGACGGCGATGGTGGCGGAGATGGTGGCAGTGGCGGCATCAGCGGTAAAAGTGACAGAAGTGATAATAGTAGCACCAATGGCAGTAATGATAGTAGCGGCATCAATGGCAGCTGCGGCAATGGTGGTGGCGGTGGGGCGGCAGTGACAACACCGACAACAGTGATAGTGGTAGTGGCATCGGTAGTGGTAGTGGTAGCGGCAGCGGCAATGACGGTGGCAGTGGCAGCGGCAGTGGTAGAGGGAGCAGTAGCAATGGCAACAAATGTGGTATATACGTACGTATATAGTCACTATATACGCACGTATAATACTATAGTATTTTATGTACATATATACTAAGTATATATATGTACTCAGTATATATGTATGCATAATACTATAGTTTATATGTACATATACTATAGTAATATATGTACGAGTGAAATGTTAGTATATATGTACATATTTACTGCAACAATATATATTTATCAAAACATAGTTTTTTTTATTTAATTTGATTTGATTTGGTGGTTTATGTTCCGTGCATATATGGTATTGCATTGTTTCCCATACGAAGCTTGTATTAGTGATGACTATTTCAACAAATATGATACACCGTGACTCGAACAACATTTTCATAGCAGAAAGTTAGTGATCGGATGAACAAAGGGAGAGAAAGCAACGTCAATGCATTGATAGATTATACTTTATGCACATTCGTAGATACATTGATTAATAAGATGTAATATAATTTTTATTATATTTTTGTTTTAGTTATTTAAAATATTATATTAGAATAAGTTATTAAATAATTTTTTTATTTAATTTAAAATTTTCATTTATAGTTTCTGTTTTTATTAAATTTAATTTAAAAATATTAAATTATTTAATTAAATTTGTGTTGAAACTGTATGACAATCAACTATAATTTTGTTTGTTGATGTCTATAATAATAATATATTATATATGTGAATATATTTGGGTTTCTCCAAATTATTTTGGTAGAGGTTTTAGCCTATTATAGGTATGTAAAAGCCTATTATCAGTAACGGTAGCCACGGCAGCGGCGGCAGTAGTAGTGGCAATGATGGTAATGGTGGTAGTGGTGCAGAAGTGGCAGTGATGGCAGCGGCAGTAGTAAGTGGTGGCGTCGGTAGCGGAAGTAGTGGTTATAGTAGTAGTGGTGGCAGATGCTACAGCTGTGGGCAGTAGCGATAGCGACTATAGTAGAGGCAGTAGAGGAAGCCGAAGCATCAGTAGTAACGGCAGCAGCAGATGCAGCAACGGTAGCAGAGAATAGCGGTGGCGGCGTTGGTGATAGTTGAGGCATCAATGGTAGTAGCAGCCACAGTGGCAGTGGCAGTAGTGGCAGGGATGGCAGTGAGTAGTGGGGGAGGCAATGGTGGTTGTGGCGATGGGAGTAGTAGGACGACAACAGATTTGGAATATACATATGTATTTAGTCAGTATATACGTACGTATAATTCTATAATATTTTATGTACATATATACTGAGTATATATGTACTCGGTATATATGTATGCATAATATTGCAATTTATATGTACAAATACTGTAGTAATATATGTACGAGTGAAATGCTAGTATATATGTACTTTTTTGCTAGAATAATATATATTTATCAAAACATAGTTTTTTTTTAATTTATTTTGATTTGATTTTGTGGTTAAATTTCTTTACAGATGTAGTACCACAAGGCTTCCCATATGAAGCTTATATAAGTAAATGGATTTTTTAACAGACATGAAGCACCGTGACTTGGATAGTTTTTTCGCAACGAAAAGTTGGTGATCGGAGGAGTAGAGTGAGAGAAAGCAATGTCAATGCATTGATAAATTATACTTTATGCACAGTCGGTAGATATATTGATTACTAAGATGTAATATAATTTTTGTTATTTTTTATAGTTATTTAAAACATTGTATTAGAATGAGTTATTCAATGAATTTTTTTTGTTTAATTTAAAATTTTCATTTATAGTTTCTATTTTTTATTAAATTAAATATAAAAATATTAAATTAATTAATTAAATTTTAGTTTAAGCTGTATGACAATCAACTTTAATTTGTGTTTGTTCATGTCTATAATAACTATTTTTATATATCTGTGAAAATATTTGTCTCCTAATTTTTTGGGTAGAGTTTTAGCCTATTATAGGTCTGTAAAAGCATATTATCAATAGTAGTAGCAACAATAGTGGCGACAGTAATGGCAGCGGTGTCAGCGGAAGTGGTAGCGGCTCCAGTGGTGGTGGCGGCAGTAGTGGGAGCTTCAGCGACAGCAGTAGTGGGGGGAGCAGCGGCGATAGGAGCGGCGGCATCGGAGGCAAAGGCAGCGACTACAGCAACGGCTGCATCAGAAGTAGTGGTGGCAGGGGCAAGTAGCATCGACTACACCAACAGTAGTGGCATCACCGGAAGCAGTGGTATCAGTGGCAGAGGCGGCAATGATAGTAGTGGCGGCAGTGATAGCAGCAACAGCTGTGGTAGTAGCTGCGACAGCAGTAGCAGTGATAGCTATGGCATTCAGCCGCAGCACTGGCAGCAGGGGGAAGTGGCCAACGCCGATAGCCACGATAGTAGAGGTAGCTACGGCAGTAGCGATGATGGCGACATCAGCAATGGTATTAGCAGTGATAGTGGCAACGGCAGTAACGACAAGAGTGGCAGCGGGGAATAGCAGCAACAGCACCAAATGAGGTATATACGTACGAAGAAAGTTAGTATATACGTACATATACTACAGTATTTTATGTACATATATACAGAGTATATTTGTACTCAGTTTACATGTACACATAATATTGTTATTTTTATATACATATATTATAGTAATATATGTACGAGTAAAATGCTAGTATATATTTACATATATAATACAATATTATATATGTATCAAAACATAACTTTTTTTTAAAATTTGACTGAGTGGTTTAAATTTCTTACAGATATGATACCGCATTGTTCCACATACAAGCTTCTATAAGTGATGAGATTTTTCACTAGACATTACGTGGCGTGACTCGGAAAACTTTATCGTAGTATAAAAATGATGATCGGAGGAGTAGAGGGAGAGAAAGCAATGTCAATGAATGGATATATTCTAGTTTATGCACTATCAGTAGATACATTGATAAATAAGATGAAATAAAATTTTGTTATTTTTTTGTTTCAATTGTGTAACATATTAAATTAGAATAAGATATTAAATGATTTTATTTTTTGTTTATTATAAATTATTTATAGTTTCAATTTTTATTCAATTTGATATAAAAATATTAAATTAATTTATTACCAATTTTAAAATAATTTAAATTCTAAAATTAATTTTGAAATTAAAATATCGTGGAAAAAATTCCTTGCTAAATTAGCCAAGGAAATAATAAAATTAGCGATGGATTTATGATCGCTAATTTTATTTAACTAAAGACTATATCCGTCGCTAAAATTTATTGACAACACTTTAGCTAGGGAATCTTCTATCATTATTTTCGCTTGGCGACAAAAAATCTCATTTGTCTTGCTAATTTAGCTAGGGAATTTGTGTTTTTTAGCAAGAGATTTTTCGTTGCCAACTTTTTAGCTAGGGACACTATCCATCGCTATATTTTAGTAAGAAGCACTTTAGATAGGGAACCGATCCGTCAGTAATCCGTCGCTATATTTCATTTAGCGATGGATAATACTCATTTAGCTAGGGAATTGTCCCTAGCTATATGAGATTTTTCTTGTAGTGTAGGACATGATCATGATTTTTAGATTATGAGCTAGTTTTTATATAAGATTATGATATGAACTAGTTGTTGTGTTAAAAGTTTTTTAAATAATTGCAACATAATTAATGTAAGTGATTTGAATTGCTTTTATTTTCAACAATGTACTAAATTAATATTTATTTTTCCAAAGATGTGTGTTTTTTATTATTATGGTTTCTAATTATTTAAAATTAAATATATTGCAGTAATATTTTAATAAATATAATAAAGATTTTAAATAAAAAAGGTATTTTAGCGATGGATATTAAATTTTAGCGATGGAATATTCTGTAGCTAAAATGACTCAAAAAGTGTACAAGAAAATAAATTAGCGATAGAATGCAACAATCCATTGCTATAATAGCGACGAAAAATTGAATTCCATAACTAAGTTTAGTGACCGGATTCTGATTTTCCATCACTATTTTAGTGATGGATTGCAAATTTCTATGGCTATTTTAGTGAAGGTTTATTATACAACATTGCTAAAATAGCAATGGAAATCTAAATCCATCTCTATTTTAGCGACGGAAAATTAGAAATTGTCACAAAAATAGTGATGGAAAATTAGGATCCGTGGCTACACTTAGCGACGGAAATCCATCTCTGTTTTTGTCTATCTATGTCTACAATTCTATCTAATTATCTACTTGCGTATCTATCTGTCTATCTATTTGTCTATCTATCTCTCTATCTATCTATCTATCTATATATATCTATCAATCTATCTATCTATAAATCTAACTATCTATCTATATATCAATATATAAATTTGTCTATCTATTTATCTATCTATCTTTCATTCTTTCTATCTTTCTATCCAACTTTCTATCTATCTTTCTACCTATCTATTTGTCTATCTATCAATCAATCTATCTGTCTATCTATATGTTTAACTATCTGTCTATATATCTATATATCTATATGTCTATCTATTTTATAACTATCTTTCTATCATTCTATTTATCTATCTGTTTTTCTATTTGTCAATATATCTAACTATCTTTCTATGTATGTATCTATCTATCTATATCTCTATCTATCTATCTTTGTATTTATATATCTTTCTATATATTTATCTATCTATATGTTTATTTATCTATCTATCTATCTAACTATATATCGATCTATCTATCTATCTATATATCTATCTATCTATTTATTTGTTTATCTATCTGTCTATCTATCTATCTTACTATATATGTATCTATATATTTAGCTAATTATCTTTCTATCTATTTATCTATGTATCTATCTATCTAAATATCTATTTATCTATCTGCCTACCTATTATCTCTTTATCTATCTAACTATATATCAATCAATCTATCTATCCATCTATTTGTCTATCTATCTATCTATTTGTTTGTCAATTGATCTCTCTAATAATCTATCGATCTATTTGTTTCTTTATCGATCATCTATCTATTTATCTATATTTTTATCTATCATTCAATCAATCTATCTTTCCATCTATCAATCTATCTATTAAATTTCTCTATCTATATATATGTCTAACTATATATCTATCTATCCATTAAATTTCTCTATCTATATATATGTCTAACTATATGTCTATCTATCTATTTAAATATCTAACTATCTTACTTTCTTTGTATCTATCTATCTATCTATTTACCTATCTATCTATCGGTTTATCTATCTATCTGTCTGTCTATCTATTTGCCTAATAAAATGTCAATATATCTGTCTATATAATTGTCAATCTATCTCTCTATATATTTGTATACGTATCAGTCTATCAATATGCTTATCTATATGTCAATCAATCTCTCTATGAAACTTTCTATCAAACTGTCTATAAATTTGTCTATTAATCTTTATATCAATCTGATTATCAATTTTTCTATCAATCAATCTATCAATCTATCTATCTGTTTATTTATCTATATATCTATTAATTTATCTATCAATCTTTGTATCAATCTATCTATCAATCTATATATTGGTTTATCTATTGGTCAATCAATCTATCTATCTATCTATCTGTCTATCTGTCTGTTTGTCTATCTAAAAATTAATCTATTTATCAATTAATCTATCTATCTAACTATCTTTAAATGTGTCTATCTAACTGTCTATCAATTGATCTTTCTATCTTTCTATCAGTTAATTTATTTCTCTATCTAACTATCTATCAATAAATATGTATGTCTATATTTAATATATCCATCTATCTATCAATATATATATTTTTGTCTATCTATATATTTATCGATCTATCTATCTATCTGTATATCTATCTATTTATATATTTGTCTACCAATCTATCTACCTATTTATATAACTATCTATTTATTTGTCTATCTATATATCTATCAGTTTATCTATATGTTTATTTAGATATCTATCTATCTATATGTTTAATAATATGTCAATATATCTATTTATATAATTGTCTATCTATCTGTCTAGCTATCTGTCTATCAATATGTCTATCAATATGTCAATCAATCTATCAATCTTTCTACAATCTAGTTATAAATTTGTCTATTAATCTTTCTATCAATCTGACTTTCAATCTTTTTATCAATCTATCTATCATTCTATTTATTTATCTATATATCTATTAATATATAAATTTATTTATCTATATATATCAATCAATCTATATATCGATCTATCTATCAATCTATATATCATGTCTATCTATCTGTCTATCTATCTATCTATTTGTCTGTCTTCTGTCTATCTAAAAAGCAATCTATCTATCTATCTTTCTTTCTTTCTTTCTATATGTCTATATATATGTCTATCAATTGATCATTCTATCTTTTTATCTGTTTATGTATATGTTTATCTATTTATATTTCTATCTATTAATTTATTTCTTTATCTAATTATCTATCAATAAATATGCCCGTCTATATTACTATATATCTATCTATCAATAAATATATCTTTGTGTCTAACTATTTTTTATCTATCTATTTATTTATCTATCTATCTATTTGTGTATATATATATATATATATATATATATATCAATTTATCTATTTTTTCTACCAATCTATCTAACTATTTATCTACTAATCTATTTATCTATGTATCTATCTGTCTATGAATTTGTCTATCAATCTATCTATCAATCTGTCTATCAATCTTTCTATCACACTCTCTATCAATCTATTTATTAATCTTATATCATTTTATCTATAAAATTGTCTATATATCTATCAATCTATCTGTCTGTCTATCTATCTATTTATCTTTCTATCTATCTATTTGTATATATCTATCTATCTTCTGTCTATCTTTCTCTCTATCTATATGTGTATCTATCTATGTATCTATCTATCTAAATGTCTATCAATCTATCTATCTATATAGTTGTCTATATAATGTTCTATCAATCAATCAATCAGTCTATCTATCTGACAATATCTTTATCTATCTTTCTATCTATCTATATGTCTATCTCTCTTTCTATCTATGTGACTATCTATCTATATATCTATCTATCTATTTGTCTATCTATTTTTATCTCTATCTATATATCTATCTATCTATCTATCTGTTTGTTTGTCTATCTATCTATATATCTATATATCGATATATTTAACTTTTTATCTAACTGTCTATATAAATATATATGTCTATCTATCTATCTCTTTATCTATCTTTTTTTCTATCTATTAGTTTATCTGCCTATTTAACTATCTAACTATCTATTTCTCTATCTATCTTTTTATCAATCAATCTATCTATCTATATATCTATCAATCTGTTTATCTATTTGCCTATCTATCAATCTATTAATCTGTCTATTTATCTATCTATAAATCTATCTATCAATCTGACTATTAATCTTTTTATCAATCTGTTTATCTATCAGTATATCAAAGAGTCTATCTATATTTATATCAACTATCTATAAATCTATATAAAAATTAGTCAATCTATTTATCTATCAATTTTTATCTCTTTCTATTAATTTTTTTTGTCTATCTATCAATATATCAATCAAATAATCTATCTATCTTTATTTCTATCAGTCTATTTGTGTGTCAGTCTATATGTCTGACTGTCTATCTATCAATCTATTTATCCTTTTGTCTCTCGGACTATATATCTTTCTAAATGTATTCCTATTCATCTATCTATTTTTTTATTTGTCTATCTATCAATCTATCTATATATTTATCTATAACTATTTATAAGGGTATCTATCTATCTCTCTATTTGTTTATCTCTCTATCTATTTAAATATCTTTAAAATAATCTATCTGTCTATATTTTTATCTAACTTTATATATATATATATATATATATATATATATATATCTAACTATCTATCTGTCTATATTCTATTTATCAATCATTCTATTTATTTGTCTATTTATTTGTATATCTATTTGTTTGTCTATCTATCTATTTATTTACTTATATGTCTATTTATCTATCTACTTGTTTATCTATCTATTTCTCTATCTATCAATATATTTATTCATCTATCAATCTAATAATCTATCAATATATCTGTGTTTCTATTTGTCTATCTATCTATCTACCTATATAGTTGTCTATATATCTATTTATCTATTTGTCTATCTATCTATTATCTGCCTATAAATAGGTGTATTAATTGATCTATTAATTTGTCTATAAATCTATTTATCAATCTGTCTATCATTATATCCATTAATTTGTCTATCTATTTATCTGCCAATATATCTATATGTCTATCTATATCTATCTATCTATCTTTCTGAATATCAATCTAAATATCTATATGTTTATCTATCTTTCTAACTAACTAACAATTTGTCTGTCTATATATACATCTTTCTATCTATTTGTCTAACTCTCTATCTATCTTTATGTCTATATATCTATCTATCTTTTTCTCTCTATCCATATGTCTATCTATTTTTATATCTGTCTTTCAATCAATCAATAAATTTATTTTTCTATCTAACTCTCTATCTATCTGTCTATCTATTACTCTATAATTTATCAATTTATCTGTCCATCTATTAGTCTATTAATTTATCAATCAATCTATCTATCTTATAATCTATCTATCTATTTGTCTATATATAAATCTATCAATAAATGAATCTATAAGGCTAAATTTAAATCTATCTTTCTGCCTATCTATCTCTTGATATATCTATATATATATATATATATATATATATATATATATATATATATTAATCTATATAATAATCTATCTATCTTTCTATGTGTGTTTTTATTTGTCTATCTATTTGTATCTCTATATGTCTATCTATCTATATAATAATCTATCTATCTTTCTATGTGTGTTTTTATTTGTCTATCTATTTGTATCTCTATATGTCTATATATCTATCTATCAATCGGTCTATCAGTTTTTCTATCAATCAATCAATCAATCTATCTATCTATCTATCTATGAATATGTCTATCATTCTATCAATCAATTTGTTTAATAATCTTTTATCTATTTGTCTATCTGTCTGTCTATATATCCATCTTATTGTCTATCTATCTATATATCTGTCATTATATATATCTTTCTTTTTATATATTTATCTATCTATCTATCTATCTATCTATCTATCTATAAATCTATGTATCTATTTGTCTATCAATCTATCGATCAATCTATGTATCAAACTATCAATCTATCTATGTATCTATCTAATTATATATCTATTTGTGGGTCTATTTTTTTATGTATTTGTTTGTCTGTATGCCTACTTTCCTGCCTGTCTACCTATCTGACTATATAACTTTCTATATATCTATCTATCTATATGTCTATCTATCTATATGTCTTTCTATTTATCTAACTATCTATCTGTCAATCTATTTTTAGATTTATTTGTATGTCTATATATTTGTTTGTATGTCTATATGTCTATCTATCTACCTATCTTTTTATTTATTTATCTATCTAATTAATCTGTCTATCTATCTATCTATTTATCTATCTTTCTATCAATGTATTTTTCTATATATATATCTATCTATCTATCCCTCTGTCAGTCTTTCAGTTTGTTTATCTATTTATCTATATATCTGTTTATCTATATGTCTATCTAATTTTTATTATTTCTTTCTATCTATCTATCTGTCTATCTATTTGTCTATTTATTTGTTTAATAATCTATTGATCTATTTGTATATCTATCTATCTATCTCTATCTTTATATATAATTATTTATCTATCTATCAGTCTATCAATCAGTCTTTTTATCTTTCTATCAACTTACTTATCAATCTATTTATAAATATATTTTTTTGTTAGTCTATTTATCTATCTATCTATCTATCAATTGATCAATCTATCTAACAATTAATCAATCAATTTGTCTATCAATATGTCTATCATTCTGTTAATCAATATGTCTAACAATCTGTTTATCAATTTGTCTATCAATTTGTCTATCAATTTGTCTTTCATTGTGCCAATCTATTTATCAATATATCTATCTATCTATTTATATATTCATCAATCTATTAATCTATTTATCTTTCTTTCCATCTATCTATATGTCTGTCTGTATATTTATCTATATGTTTGTTTATTTGTCTGGCTATTTATCTATCTATCTTTCATTTTGTCTGTCTATCTATCTATTTATCAATCTATCTATCTATTTATCTATATATTTATCTATCTGTCTATCGATCTATTAATCTATATATCTATCTAATAATCTTTTCTCTATTTTTTTATCTATCTATCGATCAATCTTTCTATCTATTTATCTTTCTATATATCTATCTCTCTATCTATCTATTTATCTGTCTATATATATACCTATCTATTTATCAATTTAACTATATATTTTTCTATCAATCTATCTATCTAACTATCTGTGTATCTATCTATCTATCTAACCATCTAACTATCTATCTGCATATCTATCTGTCTATATATCGATCTATCTATCTATCTATTTGTTTGTCTATTTGTATAAATATATAGCTGTCTATCTAACTATCTTTATATCTATCTATTTGTCTATATATATATATATATATATATATCTATCTATCTATCTAACTATCTATGTATTTATCTTGTAATCTCTCTATCTATCTTTCTATCTATCTAACTATGTATCTATCTATTTATCTATTAAATGTATCTATTTGTATATCTATCTATCTATTTATCTGTGTATCTATCTATCTACCTATTTGTGTAACTTTCTATCTATTTATCTATCTATTTGTTTTTATATCAATCTATCCATCTATCTATCGATCTTTTTCTCTATCTTCTTGTCTATCTATATGTCTAAATTTCTATCTATCTTTCTATCTATATATCTATACATCTATTTGTCTATCTATTTGTCTCTCTATGTGTCTATTTATCTGCCTATCTATCTATTTTTGTATCAATCAATCTATCTGTCTATATATATATGCATGTCTACCTATTTACCTATATATCCATCAATTTATATGTTTGTCAGTCTATCTATTTATCTATATGTCTATATAACTATCTTTTTTATCTATTTGTATATATATCTGTATATCTATCTATAGACATATAGATAGATAGAAAGATAAACAAATTGATAGACAAATTGATATAATGATTAATAGAAATATAGATATATTAATAAACATATTGATTGACAGATTCATACATTGATTGATAGCTAGATAGATAGGTAGATAGACAAATAGATATAAAGATAGAAAGTCAGAAAGATAGATAAATAGATAGATAGATAGATAGACATATACATAAATAGAAAATTATATATAAATATATATAGATATAAATATATAGATATATATATATATATATATATATATATATATATACATACACTCACTCACTCACTCACACAAATAGATAGATAGATAGATATATAGACAGATAAACGGACAAAAGATAGACCACTAGATAGACAGACACACATATAGATATATAAAAATATTGACAAATAGATTGATAGATAGATAGATAGACAGATTAATAGATAAATTGATAGACATATAGATAGACAGATCGATACAAAGATAGTTCGATAGATTTAAAGAATTTTTGATAGAGTGATTGATAAATAGATCGATCGGTAGATAGAAAGTTTGATAGATAGATTGATAGATTATTATACAAACACACACAGACACACACACATATATATATATCAATAGATAGATAGATAGACATAGAGGTATGCAAATAGATAGAATAATAGATAAAGATACAAATACATATATGTATATATATAGGCAGATGGATAGAATGATACACATAAAGATAGATAGATACATAGACATATAAATAGATAAAAAGATAGACAGATAGATAGATTGATTGTTATATAAAAAGAGAGATAAATAGACATATAGATACACACACACACACATAGATAGATAGATAGATAGATAGAATCAGAGATAACCAGATAGATAGAAATATAGATAGATATATATATATATATATATATATATATATATATATAGATTTATAGAAAGATAGTTAAAAAATAGATAGATAAATAGATTCACAGATTGATAGATATAAAGATAGATAGAAATATAGTAAATAGAAATATAAAAAGACACATTGATAGAACCATAGAAACATACATAGATAGACGCATAGATAGAGAGAGACTTTGACAAATAGATAGACAGATTAATTGATAGAAATATAAACAAATAGATAGACAAATAGATAAATAGATAGATAAATAAAGATATATATATATATATATATATATGTAGACATATAAATCTATAGATAAAAAGATGGATAGTTAGACAGTTCAATAGATAGACGAATGAATATACAGACAAAAAGATATAAAGATAGATAGATAGAATGATAGATAGATAGTATGATACATATGTTTATATACAACTTGATAGATTGATTTGTAGATAGATTGATAGGAAGAGATAGACATATAGATAGATAGATAGACAAACAGATAGATAGAAACATAAACAAACAGATAGATAGACAAATACATAGATAGACATATAGATTTCAGATTATTTGATAGATAGATAGACAGAATATTAAACATATAGATAGATAGAGAGATAGATTAACAGATCATTTAGATATAAAGAAATAAAGATAGATAGATAGACAAATAAATAGATGGATAGATAGATAAAAAGATAGAAAGATAGATAGAAAGATTGATAGTTAGACAGAAAGATAGATAAATATATAAATAGGCATACATATAGATAGACAGATAGATAGATAGATAGATAGATAGATAAATTGATTGATTGATTGATTGACAAATAGATAGATTGATAGACAAATATATATATATATATATATATATATATATTGATCGATATATTGATAGATAGATTAAAAGACATGGATAAATATATTGATAGTTAGATTGATCTAAATAATAGATAGATTTATAGATAGATTGATAGACATATAGATAAAAAATAAATAGATAGATAGTTAAATAGAGAGATAGATATAAAGATATATAGACAGATTGATAGATAGAAAGATAGATAGTTAGATAGATATATAGATAGAAAGATAGAGAGAGAAATAAATAGATAGATGGATAGACAAATAGATAGACAGATAGATTGACATATTGATAGAAAGATAGTTTGATAGAGAGATAGATAGACATATAGATATATATATATATATATATATCAAATATAAGAATTACGATAGACATAAAGATATATAGATAGATAAATAAATAAATAGATAGATAATAGATAGATATATAGATATTTACATAGACAAATAGAAAGAAAGATAGATAGACAGATAGATAGGTAAACAAAAAGAAAGACACATTGAAGACATATTGATAGACATATAGATAAACGCATAGAAAAATAGATAGATAGATAGATAAAGACATATAAAAATATATAGACATCTTGATAGGCAAAAGATAGACAAATAGATAGATTGGTAGATTGACAGACAAATAGATAGATTGGTAGATTGACAGACAAATAGATAGATGGATATATATATTTATACAAAGATAGATAGATAAATAGATATATAGACATGTAGATAGTTAAATGATATTGAGAGAGATATATATATATATATATATATATATATTGATAAACACATTATTAGACCCATTTATAGATAGTTAGATAGAATGATTAATTGATAGGCAGATAGATAGATAGATTAATAGACAAATTGATAGATAGATTGATAGATAGTTGATAAATAGACAGAAATAT
Source organism: Sapria himalayana (assembly GCA_029783825.1). Lineage (NCBI taxonomy): Eukaryota > Viridiplantae > Streptophyta > Magnoliopsida > Malpighiales > Rafflesiaceae > Sapria > Sapria himalayana. The sequence continues at coordinate 23,894 of JAREIK010011142.1, forward strand.
AGATAAATAGATAGATAGATAGACACATAAATAGATACATAGATATACATATAAACAAACATATTAGTAGACAGATAGATAGATAGATAGATAGATAGATAATCAGATTATTATAAATATATATAAAAAATTATTATATAGATAGATAGACTTTATGATAGATAGATAGATAAATAGGTAAATATAGAAAGAGATAGAAAAAAAGATATACAAATAGATACTTACATTGATATACAGATAGATTGAAAGATACAAAGATAGATAGATCAATATATAGATATACATAAAGATAGACATAAAGATAGACATAAAGATAGAAAGACAGAAAGACAAACATAAAGATTGATAGATAGACAAGGTGATAGACAGAATGATAGATAGGTTTATAAACTTATTTTTAGAAAGATTGAAATATAAATTGAAAGATAGATTTATAAATAAATTGAACGACCGATTAATAGATAGATTAAAAAATAGATTGTTTGATAGATAGATAGACATATAGATAGACAAATAGAAATACCGATAGATAGATAGATAGATAAATAGAGATAGAAAAACATATAGATATATATATATATATATATATATATATATCTATATATATAGATAGATTGATAGATAGTCTAATACAATGACAAATAGAAAAATAGATTATTTGATAGATATATAGACAGATAGATAGACTAGGTAGATCGATAGATAGATAGATAGACAAAAATATAGATAGATAGATAGACAGATTGATAGATATGCAAACAGATAGATAGATTGATACATAAATAGATAGATTGATAGATAGATAAATAGACATGTGATAGAAAGATATATATATATATATATATATATATATATATGTATGTATATATATATATGTATGTATATATATATATATATCAAAAGATAGACAAATAGATTGACTACTTGATATACAGATAGATAGAAAGTTAAATAGATAGAAAGAAAGATACAAAGACTAATAGGATAAATAGAAAGATACACATACAGATAGAGAGATAGATAGACAAATAGATAGACAAATAGATTGGCATATATATAGATAGATAGTTAGTTAGACATATAGATAGACAAATAGATAGATAAGTAGATAGACAGATTGATTGATAGACAAATAGATAGAGAAATAAAAATAAAGAAGATAGATATATAGATAGAAAGATAAAGATATAAATAAAATGATAGATAGATAGACATATAGTTAGACAATTAGATTGATTTATTGATAGGCAAATAGATAGATAGGAAAATTATTAGATAGATCATTACTAAAAATTACAATAATCCCGACAAAATACTGACCAAAAAATTTGGTTGGTAATTGCTTTCCAAAACATGACCAGTTAGTGACCAAAAAATGGTATCTAAACAAAAAATTTTCTGACCTAATTTCTGACCAAAGACTAATCATATTACCGACTAAATCTTTTTGGTTAGGAATCGATCTATAGATTGGTTATCGAATATATTACCGACCTTTTAACAACCTATCATTACAATTGGTTGGTATAGTTTTTTTTTCAAATTATTTATAGCTTCGTACTTACCGATCATTTATCGACCAAATATATAGGTTGGTAATTACTGACCAATTCACGAGTAATTTAGAGATCCAAAGAGGTGCATCGAAGAAAAATACTTCTGACCAAATTCTAGACCAACTACCGACCATGTATTACGAACCAAATATATTTGGTTTAGAATATGGCATGTAAATCAGGAGGGAATTAGCAAAAAACATTTTCGTAAGCCATTTAATGACCAAAAATATATAACCATTAAAAATGATCGGTACAGTGGTTATTCAATATATTTATAAGGTCGTAATTACTGACTGAATATATAGGTTGGTAATTACTGACTATTTCATGACCGAACACCGACCATACATACCGACCAAATGTTTTTAGTCAGAAATTGGTCACTAAATTAGGATAGAAATAGCGAATCGAAATTGCCGACAAATTACCGACCATTTAAAAACCAAAAATATATTATCATTAAAATTGGTCGATAAAGTGAACTTCCAAATACTTATTGATTTTTTCTCACCGATCGTTACCGACTATAATTTTGGTCGGTAATTCATTGTTTTTATTGTTTGATTTGAAAATCATTTGCCGAGTCATTAAAGCCTAAAATCATCAAAACTCCGTTGTTTTTTCGAATCAGAGCCGATGTAAGCAGGAAATAAAAAAATTTGATATTTCTTCTAAATTCAGGTAAGTTTTTCTTTATTCTTCTCCTTCAAATTGATTATACACATCTTTGTTTCTCTGAATTATATATAGATAATTGAAATTTCGTTTTTTAAGTATATTCGAGTATTAGGTTTTATTTTCTTCTCCTAATTTTTAATTTTTGCTTCAATTTCATTTAACCGTACATGATTTTGACTCGACACAATTAATTAAACTATAATTTTTCATTTTTTTAAAATTTGTTTAATCTATAGTTTAGATTTATAGTGTTTTAGTGATTTTGATTTCATTTACATGATTTTTGCATCCAAATAATCTTAATGTTAATGGTTTATATTTATATAATCGTATGACATTATGTATAAATCTATACTTTAATATATATAATGATTTATCTTAAATCAAACTTTTATTAAATGTTAATCATAAATGTCTATAACAATATATATACACTTTTATACATTTATATAATCATATGATATTATGTATAAATGTCTATACTTTAATATATATAAACGTATTACATTATAAATACACATTGATATGTTTATATAAACATATAATGTTATATATAACTATTTATACATATGTATTAATGTTTATAAATATCTATACAAAATTTACATTAAACTATCAATTTATATATTTTTTTATATATCAAAATTATGTTATATTTAATGTTTATACAATTTTGTAAATATTTATATTACATATTATTTTTATATAAATATAGAATATTTATAATGTTTATATAAATGTGATATATATACTATATATTATTTATAAAAGTGTTACATATAAATATAATAATATTTATGTATCATTTATAATTATAATGTATTCACAAATATTATATAGATACACGTTTTTAATTATATAATCATATGCCATTTTATATAAAAGTATTTATAACTATATTAATAATAAAGTAAACTATTTTTATAACTATATTTATAACTTTACATAACTAATTTGTAACAATATAATAATGTATAACTATAATTATAATTCTATATAACTATTTTTCTAAAAAAATATACTATATGTATACTAATATATAACTATATATAATTATATTTTACTAAATGTATACCTATAGAATTGTTAGTTATTTTTATATCTTTAACTACATACATATTTATAACTATATGTGTTTAACTATATATAAATATTTGTATAAATATGCAACACTCTATATAATTAAATATAACTATATTTGTAACTATATATTAAAATATGTATTCATATAATTAAATTAAAATATTTGTTTATAACGTTTTATATATTTATGTATAACTACTTATCACTACTTGTATAAATATATTTAATATAACTATTTGTTTAATTATATATAACTAACTATATCTATATATATTATATGAATAATAATATATAACTATAAATAATTGTATCTAACTATATGTATAACTATAAAAGCTTTATACATAAAAATATTTAAATATATACTTTACAACATATATTTAATATATATTTGTATATATTAGTATATAAAAAAGTATTTTACTATATCTATACCTATACATAACTATATGTATAGATATATAAAATTAAATGAACAAATATATAAAACTACATGTATAAATATATGTTTAACTATATGTGTAAGTATATGTATAACAACATGTAACTATATTTATAATTACATGTATAATAACATACAATATTATGTTAAACTACATGTGTATAACTATATATAAATATTTATATAACTAAATAAATATCTATATAATTATATATAACTATATTTGTAACTATATATACATATATGTTTTAATATAATTAAAGCAAATTATTGTTTTTATAACATTGTTTATTTTTATGTATAACTACTTATAACTACTTGTATGAATATATCTATATATAACTAATTAACTATATATTTAATTATATAAACTATTTATAACTATATATATTATATGAATAATAAATATAACTATAATTAATTGTATCTTACTATATGTATAGCTATAAAAGCTTTATACATAATATATATATAAATATATACTTTACAACTTATATTTAATATATATTTGTATATATTAGTATATAAAAAAGTATTTACTATATTTATACCTATACATAACTATATGATATATAAAATTAAATGAACAAATATATAAACCTACATGTATAAATATATGTTTAACTAAATGTGTAACTACATGTATAACCATATGTAACTATATTTATAATTACATGTATAACAACATACAACATTATGCTAAACTATATGTGTATAACAACATACATATATGTAAAAATATTTTGGTCGGTAAACGGTCAGTATTTGGGTTACCGAACAAAAAAAACTAAATTACTGACCAAATAATTGATTAGTAATTTGGTGAATTTTAGTAGTGGATACATAAATAGATAGACTAATAAATGTCTATATAATTATATATAACTATATTTGTAACTATATTTACTATATGTATTAATATAATTAAAGCAAAATATTTTTTTATGACATTGTTTATATTTATGTATAACTTGTAACTAATTGTATGAATATATAGATATATAACTATATGTTTAATTATATATAACTTATATAACTATATATATTATATGTATAATAATATATAACTATAAATAATTGTATCTTATTATGTGTATAACTTTAAAATTTTTATGCATAATTATATTTAAATATTAAATTTATAGCTTATATTTAATATATACTTGTATATAAGTATTATATAAAAAAGAATTTTACATTATCTATACCTATACATTACTATATGTATAAATATGTAAAATTAAATGAATAAATATATAAACCTACATGTATAAATATACGTTTATCTAAATGTGTAACTATATGTATAACCACATGTAACTATATTTATAATTACATGTATAATAACATACAACATTATTTTAAACTATATGTGTATAACTTTTATAAATATTTGTATATCTAAATAAATATTTATATAATTATATATAACTATAATTAGAGACAATCACATTTGTTAAATAAAATAGTTTTTTTAACTAATTACGAAAGATGATCGTGAATGGATGTAAAAGAGTAGAATAGTGAATGGAATGTTTTGTAATGAATGGGGGAATAAAGTTGATGAATTTGTTGAGTTTTCTCTGAGACATCTTGAGTGTGTGAATGATGGTACAAATATATGGTGTCCTTAGCACTTTAGTTAAATGTCAGGATAAAAAGTATTTGAATGTTGAGACTGTGAATATATATTTGTATAGAAATGGTTCTATGGTAGATTACAATGTTTAGATATACCATGGTGAAAAGCAAGTCCACTAGAGGTGTTCAAGTTCAACACGGGTGTCAGTAATCATTTTTGTTTTAATTGTTAATCATTTTTGTTTATTTCATTGCCTAATGTATTTTTTACAGATAGGGGATGTGGATGAGGAAGCGGCAGCATGTTGCAATGTCATATGAGTTATGATATAGGCAGCACGGCCTTAGGTATGCCCGAAACTGGTAGAGGGTCATAGGTAGATGAGACATCACAGTAGATAAAGAAGGTTGTGATTGTACCATAGAAGCAGCATCAGGTGACTGATCCACATAATGGTCCTAAGATTTTGATGAATGATCAAGATACATGGGAGGGATAAGATGGAGATGTTGTAGAGTCTTCCCCAAAGCACCATATAGATGAGAGTCTCTCAATTGCTAAGTTTGATGCAACAATTGATAATCCGTAAGATATAAAACTTAACAAATGATTTATCAATTTATTATTTTATTTCTTACTTCCTAATAAATTTGTGGTTACAAGACGAAGTTAGAGCCATCTGATTCTATTTTTAGGATTATTAAGACAAATTTTAGGAAGTCCTTTAAACCTAATGGACATTATTGGAAGTCACTCACAGATAGAGACCAATTGATGATTTGGAGAGAATTTAAGGTAAATATTACAACCTAAAAATTTTTACATCTTTTATTTATTCTTTTGTTCATTGATTAAAAATTGTTTATTTATAATTACATAAAGTTTACAGGTAGGACACAGCCAAAGGAGGTAGTCAAAAGTGTGTTCTACAAACATGTTGCCAGTCGGTATAAAGATAGTGTGTACGATATCAAAGATAAATTGTTGAAGAAGAAAGAAAAAGATTCGAGTGTCTCGGACCATGTTTTCAAGGAGTTGTAGAGTAGATGAGAAGATATGGATTATAGGAAGAGGTGTTATATATAAACCAGCAATCGTCGCTTAGAGTGAGTTGGGGTGGGTAGTGGTATGTCTACACATACTTGTGGATATCACTCTATGCGTGAGCATGAATGAGCATTGGTATTATTTCTAATTTATACTTTTTATGTTTATTACTTTGTGAAATGTGTTCAATTATGCCTAAATTTCATTTCTCATAATTTTTTTTTCAATAGAATTAACATTTGTTTTGTGTGTAATTATAGACATGCAAGGAGGGTAAGAAGCCCAGTGATCCTCGCTTATTCAGATACATGCACACGAAGTGTCATGATGATCAGACCTTCATTGATCAGAGATCTCGTGCAACTAATGTAAGTTTCATTAAAAAAAATAACTTTTTTTGTTTGAATATAAATTGAAATACTTTTCGTACATTTTTATTAGGCGAGATATGAGGTAATATTAGCTTCCGCGACTCAAGCGTATTCTCAATCTGCTTAAGGTTCATGTGATGGTGCAATAAGTAGTTCTCATTCATGAGCTCCACCAGTTGATATGAATTAGATTTGGTATGTGGCTGTTGATGACAATGAGAAGATGCCCATCTATGGCATCAGTTCGTCGACATCATCATTCTACTCACATAGACGACTAGACTGTGAAGCTGAATTTTTAGGACTAGTTTTGAATTTGTTCTCGAAGATAGAGGAATTTTAGGACGAGATGCAAAATGAGATACAGTATCAGTTGGCCGGTATTGAGAGACGCATGATCGACCATGAGGATGATAGGGATGAGTTACGTATGCATTTTGACTGGCTTACGAAGAAGTTTCAGGAATGAGGACAATGGTACAACCCTTATGATCTACCTTGGATTGTTCGGCGTAATGCTCCAGCTACAGTATCTACTCCATCACCTATAGCAACACCTGTAGCAACTACATCAAGACTAGGAGTAGCAGACAGCTCTAGCCCAGTACCCGACATCTCATAGTGTAGACCAAAAATGTCGCAGCATAATGATTATGAAACTAGGTTGGATGATTGAGTTTATTACGCACATTTTTTTTCAATACCTTAAACATTGATTATGGATTTCATTTTTTTTATTTTTTCTTGATGTATTTAATATATATATGTAGTATATATAGTTGTTCACTAGAGTTAATTAGATTTTTTGTTGTGTTATTTGTATATGTTTCTGCAGCAACTGCATCAAACTGGATGATTTTTAGGATTTTATTTTTTGTGTTTTATGTTCCAGTTTCTGCAGGAACAGCTGCAAAACTACCAAAAAAAAATTTGGTAGGTAATTACCAACCAAATTGCAACCAAAACGATCGAAAGTTTTTAATATCAATGGTCGGTAAAAGGTAACCAAATGGTCGGAAATACTTTTGGAGATTAATTACCGATCAATAATTTTAAAAGATCTTGGTCAGTTTTTGGATACAATTTTTTCAATAATTACAGAACTTTTGAAGACCATTTACTGACCAAGTCCTTTTGGTCAGAAAATGGTTGGAATTTAGTCGGTAATTATTTGTCGGTGAATGATCAATAAATGGTCGTTAATTATCAACCATTTGGGGACCATATACCGACTACTTATTTTGGTCGGAAAATTGTTAAAATATAGTCGGTAATTGTTTGTCGGTAGAGGGTCACTAAATGGTCAATAATTTGCTGACGACTGATTTTTCGTCGATAAAAAAATTATCGACGAACAAAATTGTGACAAAATATTTTGGTCGGTAAACGGTCAGTATTTGGGTTACCGAACAAAAAAAACTAAATTACTGACCAAATAATTGATTAGTAATTTGGTGAATTTTAGTAGTGGATACATAAATAGATAGACTAATAAATTGACATGTAGATAGACATATAGATAGCAAAATATATAGATAGATTGACAAATAGATAGACATATGGATAGACAAATAGATAGACATATGGATAGATAAATAGATATATAGACATATAGTTAGATAGATATATAGACAGATAGATAGACATATTGATAGATAGATCATTAGGTAGATAGTTATATATTTAGATAGATAGATAGACATATAAATATACAGATAGATTGTAAGAATGAATGAAAAAATAGAAAGAAAGATAGATAGAAAGATAAATAGTATATCGAGAGATAATTACACTGATAGAGAGGTAGAAATAATAAATAAATACACACACACATATTAATAGATAGATATATATAGATAGATAGATTGATAGATAAATAGATAGACATATGGATAGAAGAATATATATATCTACATATAGATAATTAGATATATAGTTAGATAGATATATAAATATATAGATAAACATATAGATAGACATATCAAATAACAGATATTTAGATATATAGATAGATAGATATATAGATATATAGATATATAGTAAGAAAGAAAGATAGATATATATATTTATTGATAGATAGATATATATATTTATTGATAGATAGATAGATACCCAGATAAATAGATAGATAGATAGATAGATAGATAGATAATTAGATAGATAAATAGATAGGCAAATAGAAAAATAGAAAGAAAGTCAAATAAATAGACAGAAAAATAGATATATAGAAAGTTAATTTGATAGATAGGTAAATAGTCTGATAGATAGGTAGATAGTCTGATAGATAGATAGATAGGTAGATAGATATATAAGCAAATAGATAGATAGACAAATATTTCCATCTATCTATTTATCTATCAATATTTCTATCTGTCTGTCTATCTATCTATCTATATATCTTTCTATCTATCTTTCTATCTATCTATCTGACTATCTATCTGATTATCTATATGTCTAACTATCTGTCTATCTATCTATCTATCTATCTGGCTATCTATATGTCTATCAATCTCATTATCAAACTATCTAAAAATCTATTTATTTATCTATATATCTATCTGTCTATTTAATTATCTATCTATGTATATATCTACTTGTCTATCTATATGTCTACAAACAATAAATCTATCTATCCATATGTCTATCAATCTACCTATAAATCCATCTATCTATGTGTCTATCAATTTATCTATCAATTTGTCAATCAATCAATCTATCAATTTGTTTATATATAAATCTATTAATCTATCTGTCAATCTATCTATATATATTTCTATCTATCTTTCTATCTATCTATCTATTTATCTTTCTATTTGACTATCAATCTATCCAAAAAATAATCTTTCTATCCGTCTATCTATATAACTAACTAACTAACTAACTATCTGTCTATCTATTTATCTATCTATCTATCATTCTATTTATCTATCTATCAATTTGTCTATATATCTGGCTATCTATAAGATTATATTTTATACTATCTATTTATATATCCATCTAACTATCTATCTATCGACTTGTCTGTCAATATGTCTATCTATCTATCTAACTATCTATCTGATCTATTTGTCTATTTATATATCTATCTATCTATTTATCGATCTAGCTATCTAACATTCTTTCTATATGTCTCTCTATCAAACTATTTATCTATCTATATGTCTATCAGTCTATCTATTTGTCCATTTATCTGGTTATCTATTTGTCTATCCATTTGTCTATTTATCTATCTAACTTTGTGTCTATCTTCCTATCTATATGTTTATCTATTAGTATATCTATCTATTTATCTATATATCTATCTATATATGAATCTATTTGTCTCTCTATAATCTATTTATCTTTCAATCTGTCTATCAATCAATATATATATATATCTATATATCTATCAATATATCTATCTGTCTATCTATCTATCTAATTATTTATCTATCTATCTAACTATTGATATATATATATATATATATATATATATATATTTGTCGATTCATCTATTTATCATTTTGTTTATCTATCTGTCTATCTGGTTAATTATCTATCTCTCTATGCTATCTATCTTTCTATTATTCTATCTATCTGTCTGTCTATTTGTATATATTTATCTTTATCTATCTTAATTCTATATATATATATATATATATATATATATTTCTATTTATATGTCAATCTATCAATCTATCTATTTATCTATATATCTGTATATCTATCTTTCTATCACACTATCATATTTAATTTGCCTATTGATCAATCTATCTATTTGTCTATCTATTTGTCAATCAATCTATCAATCTATCTATATATCAAATTGTATATCTATTTCTCTATCATTTTATGTATCCATTTGTCTATCTATCTTTTTATCTATCTATTAGTCTATTAATCTATTTATCTATCTATCTATCATCTATCTGTATAACTATTTCTCTATCTATCTATCTATCTATTTATCTGTCTAATAACTATCTAGTTATCTATCTATCTATTAGTCTATCTATCTATCTTTTAGTCTATCTATTTGTCTATCTATTAATCTATATATCTCGACATCTATTAGTCTATATATCTATCTATCTATATATCTATTTATCTATCTATATTTTTGTATATAAATCTGTATATTTATCTATCAATCTATATATCTATCTTTTTTTCTTTATATCTATCTTTCTATATATCTATCTGTGAATTTTTATATCTAACTATATGTCATCAATAAATCAACCAATCTATCTATCTGTCTGTCTGTCAAATAATCTATCTATCTGTTTGTCTATCTATCTATCTATTTGTCTATCTATTTGTATATCTATATGTTTATCTATCTATCTATCTATCTATGTTTTTATCTATCTATATGTCTATCAATCAATCAATCTGTCTACCAATCTTCATATCAATAAATCTATCTAGTTATCTATCAATTTTTGTATCAATCTATGTATAAATCTATTTATTAAACTATCTATTAATCTATCTATTAATCTATCTATCTATCTGTATATGCACCTATCTTTCAATCAATCAATCTATCTATCTATCTATCTATTTGCATATCTATTTATCTATATATCTATCTACTAAACTATTTACATATCTATATATATATCTCTCTCTCTATCTGTATATTTATCTATCTGTATGTATGTCTATCTATTTATCCGTCTGTCTTTATGTCTATCTATCTATCATTATATATATCTAGTTTTCTATTATTTGTCTATCTATCTATCTATCTATTTTTTAATCTATCTATTTATTTATTTATTTATCTGTCTGTCTATCTATCTGTAAATCTACATTTCTATCTATTTGTCTATCAATGAATTAATCTATCTATCTATCTATCTATCTATAGGTTTAACTTTTTTATTATCTATCTATATGTATATCTATCGATCAAACTATCTATCTATTGACTAGTCTATCAATATGTATATATATATATATATATATATATATATATATTTATTTATCTATCTATTTGTATATCTATCTTTCTATCAATCTATTAATTTTTATCTGTTTATCTATATATCTATTTGTCTATCTATTTGTCAATCAATCAATCAATATATCTATCTATATATCTGTCTGTCTATCTTTCTATCTATTATTTTTGCTTCTTTTTGTCTATCTATCTTTCTATCTATCTATAGGTCTATTAATTTTTCTATCTATCTGTTTATCTATCTGTCGAACATTTTCTTTATCTATCTATCTATCCATCTATCAACAATCTATCTATCTGTCTATCTATTAGTCTATATATCTATCTTTCTATCTATCACTATATATATCTATCTATCTATCAATCTATATATCAATTTATCTATCTATCTATTTATATATCTATCTTTTTGTATATAAATTTGTATTTCTATTTGTCTATCTATATATCTATATATCTATATATCTATCTATCTATCTATTTTTCTAGTTATCTATTTGTCTATCTATCTGTGTATCTATCTGCCAAAATTTCTATCTATCTATTTATCTATCTTTTTATCTATTTATCTATTTATCTATTTATCTATCTATCTATTTTTTGATCTATCTATCTATCTTTCTATCTATCTGTCTGTCTTTCTAATAATTTTTTTATCTATCTATCTATCTATATATCTATCTGTCTATCTATTTGTATATCTTTCTATTTATCTATCTATTTTTTTTGTATATCTATATGTATATCAATCATACATTCTATCTATCTTCAATCTGCATATCAATCAATCTATCTAGATGTCTATCAATTTGTCTATCACTCTATCAATCAATCAATCAATCTGTCTATTAATCTAAATGTCTATCTATCTATCTATTTGTATATCTATTTGTCTATCTATCTACCTAACTTTTTATCTGTCTATCTATATATCTATTTGACTATCTGTATATATGTTTATTTGTATGTATGTCTGTCTATCAATCTATTAGTGTATCTATCTATCTCTATATCTATCTATCTATCTTCATTATATTTATTTATCTGTCTATCTATTTGTCTACCATTTGTCTATCTATCTATTAATCTATATGTCTATCTATCTATCTGTTTGTCTGTATGTCTATCTATCATTCTACCTTTCTATATATTTGCCTATCCATCTTTCTATCGATCTATCTATCTATAGGTTTATCTTTCTTATTATCTATCTATATGTCTATATATCTATCTAGTTATCTATCTATCAACTAATCTATTAATATGTCTATCTATCTTTTTATTTATCTATCTATCTATCTTTCTATATGTCTTTCTATCCTTCTACATGTCTATCTATTTTTCTATCTACCTACCTGACTATCTATTTTTCTATCTACCTACCTGACTATCTATCTATATATTTATCTGTCTATCTATCTACCTATCTATCTATATGTTTTCATATCAATTTGTCTATCTACTTGTCTAGCTATCTTCCTATCTATTTGTCTCACTTGAAGAAAAAGCTCAAATAGCTTGTGAAATTTTTTTAGCTTTACGGGCTTTTCCATCTCTAAAATATAATAACAATGGATTAATGATGGATTAACGACGTAAATTATTTCAAGCTAAAGTGTTCGTCATAAAATATTTACGAGAAAAAATATTTTCTAGCATATTTTTTAATGACGAAAATTCCCTAACTTATTATATTTTTTCCCTTCGTAATTTTAATCATAATTAAGAATAGTAATTAATATTTTTCCATGGAATATGTACAACAAAATCCCTAGCTAAATCAGCATGGGAAAATCCCTATCTATTTTCATTCCAAAGCTATTTCATAATTTTATTTTTTTTAAAAAATTTTATTGCATATTTTAAAATGTTATATTAAATTGAATAAAAAATATATATTATAAAACATTTTTTATAATTAATAAAACCCAAAAATACTTCAAAAATTATTATGAATCAATAATTTATAGTTAAAACAAAAATATAACAATGGTATATAATCTTTTAAAACAAAATCATCATCCTTATCATTAGCTGATGCATTTGTGTTAGGCTCTCATATGTGGTTTCTCTACTGGGACTCTGTGTGCTATCTGTCACATCAAGGCTACTAACTGTAACTCAATATAGGACATCTACTATTGTATTGCATCTGGTATTGCTCAGAAAAATTTTTTTGAACTTCCTCAACAACATTATTAACACTGAAATCACGAATCAAAGCCACAATATAATAAACTGATGAAAGCTACACTCTAAACACAAAACAAAAGCAAACGCATGTGAAGGAAAATATTACTTAATTTTTAGATGGGATGGTTGACCAGATCTAGCAGCTAAAGCATCTACAACTATAGGTGTCAAATGGATCGGGTCGGCCCAGGCCTGGCCTGGGCTCAGCATGGTTCAGCTGTGCCTAGGTCGACACGACATGCTATAATATCATGCCAAGGCTCGTGCTTGGCACAACCTAGGCACTAATCGTGTCGTGTCGGTCCAAGGGATTTGGCCCGCGTCTTGTGCCAGGCATGACACCGATGACCATCCACTGAGCATGGTCATTATGGGAGGGATGATGAGCCGACACCCGATGGGTGAAGCTTGGCGAGGCCTGACGGGCGAGAGTGTCGTGTGCCAAAAACCTAATTTTTTTTTAAAAAAATTGCCACCCATATTTGAACTAGCCGACCCAAACCAAGTCGAACCAACCCAAACCTGGGCAGATTTTGGGGCATGGGCCCGTGATGTGCCTAGCATATAATGCCAGCCTAATTGGGCCCAAAAACCCTAGATCGTGGCAACACGGCCCAACCTATTTTGACACCTCTTTCCACAACAAATTTATCTCTCAATTTCAAGCACTTTATCATTACCTTTTCATTCTTTTTAGGGGTTGCATATAGAAAACATTAATTGTCATCGAGCATGTTCTTGTCCTTAATCGATGCCTTGTCTACAAATGCAAATAGAGGCTTGCATTTTTTACTGAGAAGATGAAGTAGAATTATTAAACAAAAAACAAGAGAGAAAACTAATCAACAAAATTACAAACCAAAAAACTAATTAAATAATATAGGATACTAGAAGAAGTAATTGGAAACAAATACAAAAATAAGAACCAGCATTCAATGAGAAATCGATTAGTGCAGTATTTTCCAAGGATGGGTTCCCAGGTCCGAGTCCAATACCATGTTCTTTCCTATAGTATTAAGGATCAAGACACTCGTTGGAGCCTCCAAGCGTCTGACTCTGACCCCATTAGCTAACTCAATTTATAATTCCGAGATACCACACTTGTGTGTCCCTAGTTTCCCTAATGAAGATGAATATTTATTCACCATATCCAACAACTCAAACCTAGCAAAATGAGATGATGCCATCAATTGAATAGATACATAAAATGATACACAAACCAATTATCAACTTTTTTTTAAACAAGACTACTAACACATGGAAATAATAGACACCCAATGTAAGGTGAAATACAGAGAGAAGCAACAAAATCAAATGAGAATTAGTTGGGCAAACAAATGGAGCAAAATGGAAGAAAAAGAAGGGAGCTTTGCCTGTCTATCATGCACCCTTGTTGTTGTAGTTGAGCAGCCAACACCAGCATCCACTACAAAAAAAACTTAAATAACTAGGAAAAAAAACCATAAGAAAAGCAAAACAAAGAGAGATGACACAGTGAGTGCACCTCCTGTGAATAACCATGCATGTGTCATTCCAAACGAGCACTTTTTGAATGCAACACTATGATACCCCATCCAATTGGGTCCCATTTCATTCAATCATATAATATAATATGTAATAAAATAAAATTTTGTCAATGTACCATACATTTTTTTTAATTTTATTTGCTCAGGGGAATTAGAATATATAGTCTATTATTCAAGCCACAACCAGCTTCTCTTCACATGTGTGATCTCGCATATGGATCTATCATCTATCTTGGACCTGTACCTGAAAGTGGCCCCGCAACGGAGTGAGCAAAGCTTAGTAGAAGTAAACTCCGACAAGTCTACTCTCTTTCTAATTGCATGTAAAACATCATGGATATATATCAATACTCACTCAAGTATAATATTCACATGAATGAAATTATGGATGAAATGTTTATATGCTCATATTCCTGAGTCCCATCGACTCTCTCACACGTGCCGAAGCCAAGTGTGACATATTTTATATATATATATATATATATATATATATAGTATGTATATATATATATATATATATATATATATAATATATAATATATATATATATATATATATCTATCTATAAAAATATTTATTTTTGAAATTATTCCAAAAATATGGACCTCCTCTGAAAAACATATTGGACATTTCTCCGAACAAAATATACTTTTCGTAGATTTACTCCGTGCAATATGGACCTCATCCGAAAAGCATATTGGACATTTTCTGACAAAATATTTTTTTCCTTGGATATTTTCAAAAAACCACCATGTAACTCAGGTTAGACATTGTCTCAATTCGAGTTTACAATTTTATATTAGTCATGCTCTAGGAAAATACCGTGTAACTCAGTATGGGCATTATCCCAATTTGATTTCGCCAAATGCAATCCATATACCTTTATATATATATATATATATATATATATATATATATATATATAATGCACCCACTCATTTATATGGAATGTTTTTTTGCATATGAAATGTAATTATGTCTTTTACGATTAAATCATATTTCAGACACAACTATAACAATCTAAACCCAATTCACCTACACTAAATTTTACTAAATGAAATACAGAAACTTTTCATCAATTTACCATTTTCAATGATATTTTTAATAATTCGAATTAAAATATAAAACATGATCACTTATGACCTTTAAATAGAAAGAAATTCTGATAGGAGAAAACCACTACTTTCAGTAAAATTTCATGGAAACTTTATAAATTTGATATCAAACTGAAGATCTTGTCGCGCAGAGCAATTTTAGTTCTTGGACAATTCTATTCCAAGTCCATAATAATCTGTTACGATCAAAATAAAATATATGGATTATTTATATTTTTTTCCTTTGCACTATGATATCTCTCTCTGTCTCTCTCTAGAATTATATTTCTATTTTTCATTCCTCATCAAGCATCATCCTGTTTTCCAGATTCCTGACATTTATTTTATTTTATTAAACAAATTATTATTATTATAATTTTTTTTTATTTTTTTTACACATGACCATGCAAGGTGCAGCCACATGATGACGTCTTGGTGTTGTCTTCTATTTCTATTTTATTTTTATTTTTTAATTTATTTATTTATTCCAATAATTATTTAAATAAATAAAAAAATTAAATTCTGACTTCCTCAAAATTTGATGAAATTTGGCCCTATAGCTATATTTTCTAAACTGAATTCAATAATGAAATCCATTTTATCATTAGTGTTCTAAAATTTTTATCTTATTTTTTATTGCAAAATTACTATTTTGCCCATTTTTATCTAGAAACAAAATCATATTATTTTTATTTTCATTTTTTGGGATTTCACAAGCACCGCGGTCATTACAAGCACTTCATTTTTTATTTTTATCTTAGATTCTAGCCCCTCTCTCTCTCTCCATCATAAATAATCGAGATTAGCATCAATCAAGAGTTTTCATAGAGCAACAACAATCCAATAACACATCCTCCTCCACATGTTAATGTGATAAAATAGAAAATAAAAAATTATGCTAGATATAAATAAATTAAATATAATATTTTTCATTACACACTTAACTTTTAACATTTACTGTAGTAGTCAAATAGTGATGGAACCACGAAAGAAGTGACCACTTTCATAACAACTATATAGTTTTTACTCACTTGATTCTACATGGAAAATCACTCTCTTTGATACATATAAAAAAAGAACACAACGAACATAACCAACATGTTGCACACACTACACCATGGCTGCATCAAACATACACATAGTGCATGTCCAATAGATGAAGAACACATGCACGTTCATTGCCCCACGCACACACTGTGCACTTCCAGGTAGTTATGCACCATGGTTGTGCATCCACAGCACCACATCTCATGGCATCGTTGCCAGCTGGACCATTCACCCACTAACACTAAGCCACATGCTGGAAAATAGTTAGAACATGCTTAACCATATCTTTTTCCTTTCCTCCTTTTGCAAAGTGAATATTTTTTGTGCCATTTATTCAAGAAGG
Source organism: Sapria himalayana (assembly GCA_029783825.1). Lineage (NCBI taxonomy): Eukaryota > Viridiplantae > Streptophyta > Magnoliopsida > Malpighiales > Rafflesiaceae > Sapria > Sapria himalayana. Next base: position 41,807 of record JAREIK010011142.1, read on the forward strand.
ATAATTGTAGTATCAAAGGTTTTGATTGTGATAGAGTTGAAGCTGCCTTTTTGTCTCCCATGATGGTTCAATTTTCCATAGTCATATAATGACCATGGAAGTGAGACTGATTATCAAAAAATAAATCTTTAGCAAAATACAATTAATGGGAACAAAAATAAATTTTAAAAGCAATAATTGTTTATTTTAAGAACATTCTACAATTTTTTACTCATCACATTTGCAATGGGATAAGAATAAATCAACATTCTATGATTATTTTTCCTTTTAAGATGTGAAATTAAAAAAAGAAGGGGCCATTCTCACTACTAGCTGCTACTTTAAAAAAAGGCTTTTACTAGTTAAATGAAATCACGAATATTTGGCTTACCAGCAAGTAATGCAGCAGCACATTTGCAATGTCTCTCATATCTTTATCAAGAAGAGTATTTCTTGTTTTTAAATCCTTGTGAATAATTGCATGAGCATGGACCATATGAAGAAACTCAATCCTTGAAAAGGAAAATAATATAATTTCTATAATAGCATATGCTTGCAAAATAACTCAAACACTGATAAGAACTTTAAAAAACATCTTTTTGCAGCATCTTCTGCAATCTCGAGCTACTTGATCCAATTAATACTTTCTCCATTTTTGAACTGGACTATCAATGTTACATGCATTAATGACTACCTCAGTTGATATCGATTGAATTTTATATAAGATTTTAGTTACCATAAATATGCTCCTTCAATGTTCCATTGTGCACGAACTCATAAACAAGCATATTGCCTCCCTCTTGACAATATCCAATGAATTGCACTAAGCTTCTATGATGTATTCTTGAAAGTAAAGTCATCTATAAGAGATATTTAACTGGTCCAAACAACAATTAGCAGCTACAATTCTTTATTAAGATGAAAGAAGACATTTTTGCATTGTGCGTTAATCTAGTAGTTGGCACAGATAAAAACATAAAATGCTTGATTATCTTTTTTTTGTTGAGATATACATCTAGTTTGTATATAGTTCAGTCAATGAGCTACTCATAGTGGTCGGGGTGCTCCAATCTCATGGGTTATATCTAATCACGAATCATGGTTAATAAAGTCACGTTATTTCATTTTTACTTTCTAACGTGATATCATAGACTCTGACCATTAGAACTTTTAAAAAATAAAAAAAGAATAATTTTTTGTAGAGAAAGAAACAGTGAAATGTTGGTTAAGAAGAGTCATTGTTCAACTCGTTGTTTGAACCATAAAAGAACCTAAGGGTGAAGCTATAAAAAATAAGAGAATTATCAAAGATATAAACTCATTCCATGGAAGATTTGCTAAGGAAAATGTTATGAAATTTGAGAGCAAGAACAATCATAATTCATATTCTATTTTTATCATTTATTATAAATTAAAGTTGAATGACACAGAAACATTAAGCCCATGAACACATGAAAGTCATCTATTATATGCATGAAAATGAATAAAAATAGTACATTAGTTTGCATAAAACATTTAAAACATTATCACGATGATTTCTCCATCAGTTGGATTGAGATGAGGATATTAGAGTTATTCGTCTCCATGATGCACCATTCGCGACCATCTAATCCAACATAAAATGTGCCTTTTCCAGATGGAACATGATGTCGAGCTCACACTGACCATTAAGAAATCACAAATCAAAAAAAACTTAGATAAATTGCTTCACGTGAAGAATTAAAAGATGAGGTAGATAAGTTCATCATGTTGTAGTTCAACCCTACCACATTCTCAAAATGATGATCCATTGTTTTGACCAAAAGATGTATGAATTATAAAATTCCATGCTCATTCTTCAACATGTATGATTCTAGTCACTAATATCATTGCTCATTTAATAGCCAATTAAATGAGCAACAAAGATCTAGGTTGAGTATTTTTAGCCTACTAAATCAATGTGAGCAAGAAAACTCTCTGAGATAATAGTTTTATCTAACTTAATTTCCAATTAAAATAATAAAAATTTTGGCTTAACCCAAAATATTATCTCTAACACAAGCACAATAAAGAGTCAAAACTTCCATCATTTGTAAACTCTTTTGAATCATATACTAGAAAATATATGATTTTATTTTAATTAAATTTTTATAGAATAAATTAGTGTAGTGAATATAGAAGCCTTGGTTAAAAGAAAAGTTTCCTAATGAAACTAATGAAGAAAAAATTGGTGTAGTGAATACACAAGAAATGATAATCATCTATTATAATTTGAAGCTAAACATGCATTCAATATATACACTCTTACTTTTAACAACAATTGTGTTAATCATCTATGTGTGAGTGTGTATTATTAAAATAATCATAAGAATTTAGCTTGGACAATTAATTTGGCTAACTCTCACTCAAGTAGTTTTCATACATGATTAACAATAATGTTATTTATTTTGGCTTAAAAATCAGGAGGATTTACCTTAGTCTATCTGTGAGTGTGTGTATTTTTTTGGTGTATTCAATCTATACACACTCACACTTAGTAGTCTTCAATTTTTTTTCTACCATAATATCACAAAAATAGTTATTAATTTACTATTATTAGATATGAAAGCGTGTCTTTGCAAGTTTCAAGTATGTTTATTAAAAACTAGTTTAAATATCATTTTAAGTTGCTAGTATTATATCTTTATGTAACACTCAAAAAAAATTCATTTCTAATTATTTCTAGATGGCATTTTGCCAAAATTTAGCTTAATACAAAATATATTAAGTCTATCATCATTTTAAATTATCATCTTTTGACTTTTTATGAAACACTCATAACCAATTGACTATCGATTCATATGGATGCACATACAGAGTTAATAATAATTAAATTTTAATTATTAATGTATTTCAATTTTAGTTAATCATTTTAACTTTTGACTATAATCTAAATAGCTAAGTCAAATTTCTAATTTTAATGAATTTTGGCACACTTATACATGATATATTGTGGCTATAATCAGCATCATATATTTATAATTGTCATGAAGGCTAACTTTTAAATAGTTTTTAATATTCAACTTAATTAAATCACTTAAAAGTTAGATCACTAATGAAAATAGATATGTTAAGGATCTATAAAAAAAATCAAACTATTAATAGAAAATAGGCCTAGTTAAATTTTGAATTTCCAGTTACTTGACTTTTTTAGGATATTATAGTTATGACTGCCAATAGTTGAGTATATCTAGTTTATTTGGTTTTAATTTTGGATTCATTTGTTTTAATTTAAAAATAGCAATATATAATTATTATTTGAATTCTATATATTTTAATTTTTAGTTATTATAATTTTTTAGTTTTCTATTCTTTTTACAGTTGAGAAGCATGATAGACCAGAATATCATTATCAAATAATTATTCACAATCAATTTTAAATAAAACTATGTATAGAAACAAATAAAATTCCTATTTTAATAATATTATTTGGGGGCTACGTCTATCAAATTGTGCATGAAGAAAAAATAATAATGACATAAATTTTAAGAGACAATCAAAACAAAAGCCATAAACATTGTGTTTTTATTCTTTTATTATAGCAGCAGAAAATATTAAGCATACTTTTTTTACAGGACAAAGATATGATAGAACTTGAATTTAAAAAATTATGGTACCTTACTCTTCAACTAGTCTTTTTATTCTTTTTATCATCCTATTTTACTATTAAAATAGGATGAATTTATTTAATATTAAAAATTACAATACCTCTATTAATTTTTTACTAATAAAAAATTATAGTACCTTGCTCTTCATTTTTTTATTTGAAATACATAAAACTGTAAAAAATAAATCATTAAAAGAACAAAGTTTACACTACCCAATTGTTGTTTCACTCATGGTGGAGAGTCAAAATTCTATAAGTAATGTGAAAATAAAAGAAAGAAGAAGAAAACTTGGGGGAAAATAAAAAAAAGCATAAAAACTGATTAATCTTTATAAACCAAACTCCACCAGTGAAAATAAAATTGAGAGAAAGGAGAGAGAAATGTAATTAGTATTTTGAAGGAGAAGAACATTGATAATTTTACTTGGTTATAAGAAGAGGTATTCTTGTAAATTGCTCTCGCTTTTCTTATTATCTCTTTGTAAAGATCATAAATATAGGTTTAGTGCTTGAATGCCCTAGCATTTTTATATTTCAAGGAAACTAAAATTAAAAAAATGGTTATAAATATAAAAAAAATAGACAAAAATAAAAAAGTAAAATAAAATTATAAAAAATTATTTATTTAAATTTAATATATGAAATAAATTTTTATTTAACCATAAATGAAATTATTTCATAAATAAATAAATTTATGGTTAATAGTTTATGAAATTTTAATGGTTATTTTTTGTAATATTATTTATAAATTAATAAAATGAATTTCTGAAATAAAAAAATTTACTAATGATTATAAAAATGAAGAAATAATAATAATAATACTAAAAACCATGAAAACTAAAAATTGATAATCAAATTTTCAAATTATTTGATTTATTAAAAAACATATTATTTAATATAACTAAGAATAAATTATATAAATGTATATCCATACAAAATTTATAACATTTCATATTATTTATAATATATGGATAAATTTATAATATTATTACATAAATCAAAAAAATAATATGATATTATAAAATAGTATTTCATATATATATATAAAATTGGTGATAAATTTTTAAGAATTCATATTATTTTGTATGAATATAATATGAAATAAATTTAAAGGCATAAACCATATTATTTGATATAGTTTATAATTTATAAAATTCTAAAAATTACTTAAAGTAAGAAGATCATTAAAGTGAGAGAAAGAGAGAGGGCGGAGAGAGAGAGAGAGAGAGAGGGAGGGAGGGGGAGGGAGGGAGAGGGAGGGAGAGGGAGGGAGTGGGGGGAGAGGGAGGAAGAGAGAGAGGGGAGAGGGGGGGAGAGGGGGAGAGAGGGGGGGAGAGGGGAGGGGTAGAGAGGGAGAGAGAGAGGGAAGGAGGAAGGGGGAGAGAGAGGGAGAGAGAGGGAGGGGGGAGAGAGAGAGGGAGAGAGAGGGAGGGGGAGAGAGAGAGGGAGAGAGAGAGAGGGAGAGAGAGATAGAGAGAGGAAGAGAGAGGGGGAATGGAGAGAGAGGGGGGATGGAGAGAGAGGGAGAGAGAGAGAGATAGAGAGGGAGAGAGAGGGGGAGTGAGAGGGAGGGATAGAGAGAGAGAAAGATAGCAAGCAAGAAAGAAAAGAGCAAAGAAAATAGCTAGAGAAAGAGAGAGTGCCATAGAAAGAATGAGAGGGAGAGAGTGGCATAGAAAGAATGAGAGGGAGAGAGTGTGACACAGAAAGAATGAGAGAGAGAGAGAAAGAGACAGAGAGTGTAGTGTTAGTGTGAAGAATTACATAAAAGAAAGTAAAAAATTTGCTTCTCTACAAACCTATCATATATTATATCTTTTGTCATACAGAGGCTCATATATAAGCCTGAGGCCCACGGGGTGGGATTAGGTTAGAGTAAGACCCTTATTTCAACAGCATGATATATCTGACAAATGGACAATCTGAGGCTATGTGATTACAAATTGTTGATATTATATCTTTTGCCTTTTAATTTCATTACTGCGAAAAATTATTATTATCCCATTCATACTTAAAAGATGGAAAAAAACTTCACTATCAACATAAATAAGAATTGTGAAGATTATTTAAATCTAAGAAAATATCTTTAAATACTCTTAGAGGAAAACTTGGAAGACAAGCCATGAGCCAGGCTTGCGCATCAAAGTTCGCACCCTGCCTCCCTGCAACCAGAAATCTCTCCCAGTCCCATGGTTTATAAAAGAGATGCTTTGCTGCACCACCCCCCGCAATACCATGCTCTCATGCGGCTTTCTTAGAATATTTCTTCTCCTCTCCGTGTGCTTGCACTAATGATTTTGATCACTTAGCTTCATTGTATCCGTCCATCAACCTTGTACTTCTACTACCATATGGTTCCTCACTTGGTTCAAAGCAAGCACCGTCGCTTCGTTGTATGTGTCAATATAACTGTAGAATAGTTCATCATCATACACATCCATAGCTGGAGACAATTCAAATCGAAGGAACAAATTCATGCAATTCCAACCACTAGTGGTTCTTGTAAATTGGTGAATCAAAAAATATCAATCATTCTCTTTGCTCTTGTGGCTAGATCTGATGGGGTATCCGTCGAACAACTAGCATTACCATGACCATCCTTGGAGCTTTTGGTGAAATTTGTAAACCAGGTCTAATGGGAGAATATACATAAGCTGGGCAAGATATGAATTTAGAAAAAACAAACACTAGAATCAAAACACGCAATCAAGCATTAAGATAATTGATGAACAATAGAAAGGATTGAAAGCGTACCAAAAATCAATAAGAATCTCACGGCTAAAAAAATCTTTCTTACTCTAATATTAGTATATGGTGTATACGTGTCAAAGAGAGAGGTGGAGGAGCTAGTTAGGGTATCTTGCTCTCTGGACAGCAAGATGAGTGTTTTTGCAATTTTAAAAAATAACAAAATATTTTAATTTTTCATGATCAAAACATTAATTAAACAAAAAATATATAAAAAACAAAAAGACTCATATTTTTTTAATTATCAAAATATTATCAACAAGTATCTGTCAAATAATATGACTATCTATCTATCTATATATCTACCTATCTAACTCTCTATATATCAATATATATATATATATATATATATATATATCTATCTATCTATCTATTTGTCTATCTATCTATCCATCTATAAATATTTCTATCTAATTGTCTATCAATTTGTTTTTAATCTATCTATCAAACTATCTATCAATCCTTCTATCAATCTGTCAATACATTAATCAATCTATCTGTCTATCTATCTATCTATTTTCTAACTATCTTTCTATCTATTTATCTATCTATCCATATATCTATATATATATATATATATATATATTTGTCTATCTATCTATCTATCATTCTATCTATCTATTAGTCTATCTATCTATCTATTTATATATTTATATGTCTACCACTTGTATATCTATTTGTCTATCTAGATGTCTATTTATCTATCTATATATCATTCTATCTATTTGTCTATATATCTATCTTTCTATCTGTCTGTCTATCTATATATCATTCTATCTTTCTACCTACCTATCTACCTACCTATCTATCTTTCTATCTGTCTATCTAACTATCTATCTGTCTTTCTATTTTTCTGTTTGTCTAATAATCTATCTATCTATTTGTCTATTTATCTATCTATATATAGATCTATCTATATGTCTATTTATTTTATATCTATCTATCCATTTGTTTATTAATCTTTCTATCAAACTACCTCTCAATCTATCTATCAATCTGTTTATCAATCTTTTTATCAAATTGTCTATCAATCAATCTATCTAATTATCTTTCATTATGTAATTAATATGTCTATCAGTCTATCTTTCTATTTTTCAATCAATCTATCTATATATCAATCTATTTATCTATTTTTTTATAAATCTGTCAATCAATTTTTATATTAAACTATGTATTTATATGTTTATTTGTCTTACTTTAATCACTCTATCTATCTTTATATTTGTTTGTTTGACTATCTATCTATCTATCTGTCTGTCTGTCTATATGTCTGTCTATCTATCTATCTATATGTTTGTCTATCAATCAATCTATCTATCTTTCTATCAAATCAACCTATCTTTCTCTCTATTTATCGATCTATCTATATATCTGTCCATCTATCTTTCTATTTGTCTATCTATATATGTTTGTATCTATCTATCTATCTATATACCTATCTTCATATCTGCTAATCAAAATATTTTTCTATCTATCTATGTGACTATGTGTTTATCTGTCTCTCTATCAAATTGAATATTTTTCTATCTACTATCTATCTATTTGTCTATTTGTCTATTTATCTATTTATCTATTAGTCTATCTTTATATCTATGTGTGTGTGTGTGTATCTATCTATCTATATATCTGATATATTTATTGATATATCTATATATCTATCTACCTATCTATCTAACTCTTTATATATCAGTATATCTGTCTATATATCTATCTTTCTATCTTTCAATCTATCTATTTTTTAATCTGTATATTTGACTATATTTCTATTTTCTTGTTTGACTTTCAACCTATATGTCTAATTATCTATCTGTCTGTCTTTCTTTTTATCTATCTATTTTATATATTTACATGTCTATCTATCTATCTTTCTATATTTCTGTATGTCTATATATCTATTTATCTATCTATCTGTCTATCTATCTATTTGTCTATTTGTCATATATGTTCCTATTTATCTTTTTGTTTACTTTGTTATCTATCGATCTAATTATGTGTTATTTGTCTATCTTTCTAATTGTTGTTTTTCTATCATTCTATTTATCTTTTTGTCTATCTATCTATATATATATTTCTACCTATCTGTCAATCTATCTTTCTCTTTTTCTCTATTCATCTATTATACTATTAGTATATCTATCTTTTTGTCTATAAGGCTATCTATCTATCTTTACATCTTTTTATATATATGTATCTATTTGTCTATCTTTATACTATATGTTTATCTTTCTATTTATATATCTATCTTTCCATCTTTCTTTCAATCTATCTTTTAACCTACATTTTAGTATATAAGTATATTAGTCAATGTGTCTATCGATCTATCTATATTGAGATGAATCTATCCTTCTATCAAACTATTTATATGTCTAACTATCTATCTATCTATTTGTCTACATATCTATCTATCAATCAATATGTCAATTTGTTTATCTATATATCTATTTATTTGTCTATCTATCTATCTATCAGTCTATTTGACTATCTATCTATATGTCTATCTGTTTATCCATCTATATGTCTATATACATATCAATCAATCTATCTATCTGTCTATCTATCAACATATCTCTCTATCAACATTTCTATCTATATGCATATCCATCTATCTAACTATTTGTCCATCAGTCTATCTGACTATTTGTATATCTTTTTAAATATCTTTCTTTCTTTCTATTTGTCTATTTATCTATCAATCTATGTATTTATCTTTTTATCTATTTAATTATCTAAGTATCTATATATATATATATATATATATATATATATATATATATATATATATATATATATATATCTGTCTGTCTATTTATCTATCTATCTAGCAATGCAACTATATATTTTTCTATTAGTCTATTAGTCTACCTATCTATCTAACTATCTATATATGTGTTTATGGGTCTATTTATCTATTTTACTATGTATCTATTTGTATATATTTCTATATATCTTTATATCTATCTAGCATCAATCTTTCTGTCTATCAATCTATATTTCTATCTATCTATATATATGTCTAACTATCTATCTATTCATCAGTCTATTTGTCTATCTATACATCTGTTTGTTTGTATATGCGTCTATCTTTCTATGTCTTTATATGCCTTTTAGTTTATCATTCTATATTTCTAGGTGTTTATTTATCTATCCATTAATTTATCTAATTGTCTATATGTCATCTTTCGGTGTCTATCTATCTATCTACTTATCTATATATAATTCTATAGAACTATCTATCAATATGTCAATCTATCAATTTTTCTATCCATCTCTATATCAATATTTCTATTTGTATTTTATCTATCAATCTAACTATTTATATGTCTATATAGCTATTTGTTTATATGTATATATGTCTATCTTTCAATCAATGTAACTGTCTAACTATCTATCTTTCTATCTATCTATTTGTCTAACTATATAACTATATTTATGTCTTTCAATCTATTAGTCAATGTGTCTAATTATCTATATATATATATATACACATCTATCAATATGTATATCTATCTATTTGAAAGTCTCTATCTATCTATCTATGTATCTATCTATATGTCTATCTATCTATCTATAAATGTGCCAATCGATCGATCTATCTATCTATATGTCTGTCTGTCTATCTATCTATCTATAAATTTATCTGTGTATCTATCTATTTGTCAATCTATCAATCAATCAATCTATCCATTTGTAATTCTATATATCTATCAATCTATATATCATTCTATATATCTATCTATCTATCTATTTATCTCTTTATCTATCTATTAGTCTATAAGTCTATAAGTCTATGTGACTAACCATCTCTCTATTTATCTATCTATTTGTCTAACTATATATATGTCTATCTTAATATCTGTATATTAGTGCATATGTTTATCTTTTTAACTATATTTTTGTTTATATATCTAACTTACTATTTGTCTATTTGTCTATCTATCTATGTATCTATTTGTCTATATATCAATCTTTCAATTTATCAATTTTTTTATCTATTTATCTTTCTATTATCTAATTAACTAACAAACAAATAATATATCTATCTATATGTCTATTTGTCTATCTCTTTAACTATTTTACTAACTTTATATCTATTAGTCTATCAGTATATCTATCTATCTATCTATATCTCTATCTATCTATATATCTGTCTGTATATCTACCTATTTATTTCTATCTATCTATCTATTTCTTTATCTATTTATATCTCTTTCTATATATTTATTAATCTATCTATTAGTCTATCTACCTATCTGTTTTCTTATTATTATTAATTTTTTCATTCTTCATATTCTTATAATTAATTTGATTTTTCCTATTCTTCTTATTATTTTTATTCTTCTAATTTTTATTATTCTTCACATCCCATTTATTTTTTTTATTTTTCTTATTCTTTTAAAAAATATTATTATTCCTTTTCTTCTTATTTTTCTTAATCTTTTTATTCTTATTATCCATCTTATTCTTCTTATTAAACTGATAATTTTTATACTTCTTATTCATCCTACTCTTCTTATTCATCTTATTCTTCATATTCTTCTTATTTTTCTTATTCTTCTTATTCTCCTTATTCATCTTATTCATTTTATTCTTCTTATTCTAGTCATTCTTCTTATTCTTTTTATTCTTCTTATTCTTCCTATTCTTTTTATTCTTATTATTCTTTTTATTCTTGTTAATTTTCTTAATCTTCTTATTATTCATATTCTTCTTATTTCTCTTATTCTTCTTTTTTTATTATTCTAATCATTCTTCTTATTTTTCTTATTCTTCATATTTTTCTTATTCTTCTTATTCTTCTCATTTTTCTAATTCTTTTTATTCTTCTTTTTATTTTTAATCTTCTTATTCTTTTTTTTTGTTATTCTTCTTAATCTTCTTATTCCTCCTTGTTTCATATTCTTGTTATTCTTCTTACTCTTATTATTCTTCTTATTCTTCTTATTCTTCAAATTCTTTTTATTTTAATTTTTCTTCTTATTCTTCTTATTCTTTTTATTCTTTTTATTCTTTTTATTCTAGTTATTCTTCTAATTCTTCTTATACATCGTATTTTTTTTATTTTAGTTATTCTTCTTATTCTACTTATTCTTATTATTCTACTTATTCTACTCATTCTTATTATTTTTCTCATTCTTCTTATTCTACTTATTATTCATATTCTTCTTATCCTTCTTAAACTTTTTATTCCTATTATTCTTATTATTCTTATTATTCTTATTATTCTTATTAATCTTATTATTCTTTTTATTCTTTTTTTTCATCTTATTATTATTATTATTCTTATTCTTCTTATTTTTATTATTCTTCTTATTCCTTTTATTCTTATTATTCTTTTTATTCTTCTAATTTTACTTTATTTGGAAAGTTTGTATTATTTATAAAAACCCTCTCTTTTGGCGGAGGAATACCATTATTATTCTACTTTTATTTTTCTCATTCTTCTTATTTTACTTATTTTTCATATTCTTCATTTTCTTCTAAAACTTTTTATTCCTATTATTCTTATTATTCTTATTATTCTTTTTGTTTTGTAATTCTTTATTCTTCTTCTTTTTCTTATTATTCTTTTTATTCTTTTTATTTTATTATTCTTCTTATTCCTTTTATTCTTATTATTCTTCTTATTCTTTTTATTCTTCTATTTCTTCTTATACTTCTTATTTTTTTATTTTGGTTATTCTTCTTATTCGATGCATTCTTCTTATTTTTCTTATTCTTCTTATATTTCTTATTCTTCTTATATTTTTTATTCTCCTTGTTCTTCTTATTCTTCTTATTCTAGTTATTCTTCTTATTTTTTTTAATTTATTTATTCTTCTTCCTTTTTTATTCTTTTTATTATTTTTATTCTTTTTATTATTTTGTTCTTATAATTCTTCTTATTCTTCTTATTCTTCTTATTCTTCTTAATCATTTTATTCTTCTTTTTCTTCTTATTTTTATTATTCTTCTTATATTTTTTATATTTATTATTAATATTATCCTTCTTATTCTTCTTAAAATCTTATTTTTCTTATTCTTCTTATTATACATATTATTCTTATTCTTGATTTTATACTTTTTCTTCTTATTTTTTTTATTCCTTTTATTCTTTAATTCTTTTTATTCTTCTTTTTCTTCTAGTCTTCTTATTCTTCTTATTTTTTTTATTCCTTTTATTCATTTATTCTTTTTCTTCTTCTTTTTCTTCATGTCTTCTTATTCTTCTTATTTTTTTTAATTTTCTTTTTTTTTTTTTTCTTTTTATTCTTCTTAATCTATTTAATCTTTTATTCTACTTATTCAACTTCTTCTTCTTATTTTTTCTATTCTTCTTATTCTTTCTATTCTTCTTATTCATATTATTCTTCTTATTCTTCTTATTTTTCTTATCCTTTTTATTCTTCTTACTTCTTCATATTCTTCTTTTTCTTCTTATTCTCAAAATTCTTCTCATTCTTCTTTTTTTCTTTTTTTTTATCCTTCTTATTTTTCTTATTATTTTGATTATTCTTATTCTTTTGATTCTTCTTATTCTTCATATTCTTCTTATTCTTCGTATTCTTTTTATTCTTCTTATTTTCCATATTCATCTAATTCTAATTATTATTATTATTCAACTTCATCTTCATATTCTACTTAATATTTTTATTTTTCTTTTTTTTATTCTTCTTATTCTTGTTTTATTCTTACTTATCTTCTTATTTTTTTATTCTTTTTATTCTTCGTTTTTTTCTTATTCTTCTTATTTTCTTATTCTTCCTATTCTTCTTATTATTCTTTTTTTTAAAGCTTGTATTATTATTAAAATGACTTTCTCTTTCGGTAGAGGAATACCATTGTTACAAACTAATACTACCTTTAACCCTCTTACACCCTACAAATATACAAATTAAAAAAATTCTAACTCTTATACAAATAACTATAAATTTCTTGTAGCAATTCAACTTTTTGGGTGCTTGGATCTCTTGCCATATCTTAAATTAGGCCAGCCTTGTGTTCTAATTTTCAAGCTGCCTTGGTTGTATCCCTTTCCTTTTATCCTTTATCAAGCCTTTCCTGTGGAATATTCCCGGCCCCCCGAGCAACCGCCCATTATCAGCCCCTTCCCAAATCATGCCTAGCTCTGCTTGAACCCTTCCCCTCCGTGAGCTTTATATTATTTACGAAACTCCGCTGACCTGCAAGACCAAGCGGTCTTCCTAAAAACAACCCTTCCCACACCCATTACAACACCATTACTCACCTCGTAGTTGACACATTTAAAACCGACTCCTAATATAACAAACTTTTCATACCGACAGCCTCTAGATGCATAGCACAAACTTCTAGTTATATCGACTCATTACCATAAAATAAACACACACACACAACTTCACAATTTGATAAACAAACAAACAAACAAAATTCCAATAAGACCCTGATAGCTCATCCCTATTTAGCACTTTCTCCCCTCTGACAGTTGCAGGCCTTCCTCCAAGGTACCACTAACCTACGTATAGTAAACAACAACAAGCCACAATCATATACAACTTGAACTAATCCGTCCTCCTTCATTTTAGTCCCCCCTCATGACCAGGGTGACACATGTTTTCAATACCCTTGCCTGTGATCTATCTAAGAGCTGCAAAACCAGATCCACACACACAAATTATCTAACAATTAACAAGCAAAAAATTGCAGCATTTTTCCCTCCAGGGTATAGCTAATTTGTATATAGTAAATAACATCAGACCACAAGCAAATACACTTCATGTCTGATTCATTCTAGTCCCCCATCAGAATCGGGATGGCTTATGCATTCAAGGCCTTCGCCCGTGGTCTGTTTGAGTACTTCAAACACAAGTAATAATGCAACAAGATCCACAAGCAAAAATTATTTTAATTAGAATAAACAACTTAAATTCACAAGCCTTGAGTCCCCTATCTCTTAAGTTAAATAGTCTTACTCCTTAAACTTTGTAATCATGATATATGGAAAACATATTTTGTATATGTATATTAAGCCTTTGAACCTTTCAGAAATCATACCTTTCAAACTCATTGTCCCCCTTTCTCCTACCTTCTTCCGCTAATTTATTCGTCAGCACATTTTCTTCCCTAAATATATGCATTAATCCTCCTTTTAATTCAATTAGCAATTTGTTAATAATATTAATCTCTTCCATATGTCTCCATAACTCTATTTTGCTTAGCACCAGATCCACTAACAATCTTGAGTCTACTTGAACTTGAATATTTCTAAAATCATATTCTGTGCAGATCTGTAGTCCTTTATGCAAGGCCATGATTTCTGCTTGCAAGGCTAAGAAGGCTTCGCCTCTCATCGTGAAAAACCTCATCACACTGCCCTCTTCATTTCTTATTAAGCCTCCACCTCATGCAGTACTCATTTCTCTCTTAAAGCTTCCATAAGTATTGAGGGTTAGACCTCATTGCAGGGGCTTCTCCCAGTAGACTATTTCGGTTTCTGGCTATTTTTCTCTTTTTGTGGAGAGGCACCAAGTCTTCTTCTAATGATCTTCTATCTCTAAATTTCTAATTTTTATAGGGTTACAAGCTGAAAATAAATGAACATTTTTTTTAATCTCTTATAATATTTTTCTAACGTTCAATGGAACTCTTTCAAACCTACTTTTATTTATGGCCTTCAATAAGTACTAGACCGCTATATGTGGAATGTAACTTTTGATCCATTTTAAAATCTTATTTTTAGTATACTTATTACTCCATTTTATTAATCTATGCTTTAAGCCTAATTTTCCTCCTACAATATTGGCATCTCTTTCTAATTTTTGCCACAAGCTTATGGCTATTTACCTAGTCTAAAATAAATGATTAGTGCTTTCTGATTCTTGATGATAACATTCACATCTAGATGCTAACATTATCCCTTTTCTTTGAATATTCTCATCTACTTGAACCAAATTTGATAGCAGTTTCCACATGAACACGTTTATTTTTGGTGGTAATCTTTTTGCCCATGCTTCTCTAAATAACTCTTAAATTAGTTTTTTATTTCTAAGCAGTAGTTTTGCACTTTTTAGCATGAATTTGCCTTGTGGATCCAACATCCATTTCCACCCATTGGTACTAAGCAATGCATGCTCTTCAACCATAATCAGTTGCTTCCTCATTAATTTCCAGCTTTTGGACGTATTTTCTTGGGTCTTTGAAAGCTTTATTTCCTATTTTATATCTAGCATTCACATATACCACCCAGAGACTGCCATTTTCTTTCAGCATCCACCAATTTTTACAGGCTCAAGCTTTAGCCATATCATTCAGTCTCACCAAGCCTATATTACCTTCCTCCTTCGGGAAATATAAATCTTCTCATTTTTTCAAGTGTAACCTATTTTTTCCTTCTTTTTTACCCCATAAAAAGTTAGATATTTCTCTTTCTAATTTTCATATCATGGATTTTGGAGGCTGAATCACAATTAAAGTGTGTGTTAAAGTACTTTGCAACACGTGTGTTATTAACGTGATCCTTCCTGCCATGTTTAACAACTCCTCCTTCCTATTTGCAATCTTTTGACATATTTTTTTCACTAGGTAGGATAGCTCTTCTTCCTTAACCATACCCTCATGAATTGGACAGCCCAAATACATTAAAGCACCTATTTTTTGTGTGAATTCCATGATGCTTTTAACCTTCCGCACTACTTTCTCGGGTGTTTTCCTTGCTAAGATAAATTGATATTTTTTCTTGTTTAGTTTCTGCCATGATTTCTCTTCCAATGTTTTCAAGAGCCTCATCATATTTTTCATTAAGGAACTACTGGCATTTGTAAAGAGAATGACATCATCCGCATATGCCAAGCATCATACCCTTGGTGTGTTCCTTGGCTGCTTGAAAGTAAATATATTTTTTTCTTCCATTTCATTTTTTAGATTTACAATGAATAATTCTAAGTATATATTAAATATAAGAGAGAGAGAGAGAGAGAAAGAGGGGATCTCCTTGCATGAGCCCTCTCACCGGTTTAAATTCTCTGCCCACCTGATCATTAATTAGAATCCTGACCCATGCAATGGAAACACATCTGTACATTAGGTCTATCCAGAATTCTGAAAAGCCAAGTTTTCTCATTACATAGCATACAATATCTCATTCTACCCTAAAATGTTGTTGATAAGTCTAGTTTTAGGAGTACATTATGTCCTCTAGATTTAGCTCCTATCTCTCTGATCATTTCTGAGGCCGGATTTATATTCTCCATCATTAACATGTTTTTAACAAAGCTAGTTTGTTCAACTATATAATAGAATGAAGAATCTTACTTAGCCTATTTTGAAGCATTTTTGCTAAAATCTTATAAATTGTGTTGGATAGGCTAATTGGTCTGAAGTCTTCTCATTTTTGTGGATTTGCTATTTTTGGAATCAATACAATATAGAATTGGCCATGCCTTAGTATATTCTATCCAACAAAGATTGAAACAATTGCAGCGACTAGTTCTTTTTTAATAGTCGACCAGGCTTGTTGGAAGAAAGCATTATGTCCTCTTCTTTGACCTTTTTTTTCAATCTTTTGCATTAATGTGCACTGTCTACTGATGTTTGCACCACATAGGTGAGTTTTAAAGAATTCTTCTACTTCAATCTTTATTTCCTCATTGTTTTCTATCTACCTTCCATCTGCAGATTTCAGCCCTTTTATTTTTTGCTTTGAAATTATAACTTTCGCCATAGCATTAAAAATTTCATGTTTTTATCGCCTTCTTTCAGCCATTTAATCGTGGTCCTTTATTTCTAAAAAACCTCTTCCATGTGCATTTTTAGCTTAAGATCTACTTATGCTTTGCTTACTTCTATTCTTGTAACCTCATCTGGACTCTCTTTATATTTCATTTCTAAGGACGCAACTTTCTATTCAGCTTCTTGGATTTTTTGCGTAATATTTTTAAAAATGTCTTTATTCCATTTGTCGAGCATCATTCATAGCTCACACAATTTTATTGCCAGTATTTGTAGGGGGTTACCCTTTAATGGCTTTTCCCATGATTGTTTGACTATCTTGACAAAGTCTTTGTGGGAGACCCACATATTTTGGAATTTAAAACCTCTATGTCTTGCTAGACCTTTTTGAAATGACAATAGGAGCAGACTATGGTCTGAACAAGTTTTCTTTAAATGTTTTACCTTTATTCTACCCAGCTTGTCCATCCCTTTAAGATTAAATAAAACTCAATCGAGCCTAGACCAAATAGCTCCCCTTCTCCTCTAGTTGTTACACCATGTAAACTTTGACCATAAAAAATCTGCCTCTATCAAGTTTGCTGTGGCTAGAGCCTCATTAAATTGTACTATTTCTATTAGGTTAGGGGGTCGACCTCCTCTTTTTTCTTTTGGGTTGCTAACTACATAAAAATCATCTCCGACAATCCAAGGCACATTTTTACCGGCTAAGTCCTTCATCTCCTGCCATAAGATCTTCCTCTCCTCCTTCGAGTTACTCGGGTAAACAACTGAAATAATCAGGTCTGGCTGAACACCTAATTTAAACCTCACCATTTGATTAGATTTTGAGATGATTTCAATATCCATTGATTTATTGCATAGTATCCATAAATTACTAGTATAATTCGAATAGGCCTTGTCTAGGAAAATCATGTTTTTATATATTTCAACTTTATCTCTATTTATCATGGGTTCAGCTAATCAGACAAGTTTAATCTTGTGTGTCTTGATTAAATTTTTAATTCTATTTATCGTTGAAGTGTTTGCTACTCCTCTTGTATTCCAATACAGGCTATTTATCATTTTTAATTAATCTTGCTTGTGATCTAGTTGTGCTTTTAGATTCATAATTAATATTTAAATGCTTTTTTCTATTTCTTGGTTGCCTACCTGTGCTTGGTGGAGCTTGTTCTATTTCTTTTATTAAAGTTATTTTTTCTAGTGATTTTCCCATGCTTCTAATCATTTCCATTGCTTTTTCTTTGTTTTTTGGCACCTCTTTAAGCTTTTTCTGTTCCTTCCCCATTAGATTATCTTGTGGTGGGAAAGAGTCCAACTCATAGGCATCTTTGTTAGTGTTTCTACACGGCCAGCTTCTAGATTCAGAACCCTCCTGAGATAAGAGGTCATCCTCTGCCAAATCATAGGCCTTTATATTAGTTCCTTGATCTATGACCTTCCTATTTTCCAATGACCTTTTTCTAGCTTTCACTTCCCTACCACCTACCCTTTCCTCTATTTCAGGCTCCCTTTCTAGCCCCTCTAGCCACCTTTTGATATCCTTTCTTTTACTACCATTTTGGGTAGCTTCCTCCCCTCTCCCTACCCCCTTTTATACATACCCTCTCAACTCCATCTTATCCACCCTTCTTCACTTTCTGTTGCTCACTGCCCTTGTTACCTTCCCAACCGCCCCCTCCTCTTCTATCCTTTCTACCTTTTTCCCCCTCTAAACTCATTCCTTTTGTCTACCCCCTCTCTGATGTCTTCCACCCCTTCTGTCCCTCTTTCTCTATTACCCCTTTTCACCCATAATTTCCCTCTTTTTTTCTTATCCACCTCATAGAAACCTTCCTTCTTGCCCCTGCCATTTGCCAAGCTGTCTAATTCTGCATGTCCTACTTTGAGATAGTTTGTGCAATATATTGGCATGGATTCTAGAATGAAATGCTACCAGAATCCATTAACCAAGTCATTACCTATTTACACTTTCCTTGGAGGAGGAGTTCGAATATCGACCTTAATGCATATCTTGTAGTGCTTGGCCTTTTCTTGTAGGTCGCAGGCCTGGTCTATTAGCCAAGGTTTACCAAAACTAGAGACTGATCGAGTACAATGCATGCTTGTTAAAGAGAAGAAGAGGTAGGTTTGGTAGTGAGTACCATATCAGAGCTTGCGGTGATTCCTCTCGAGGTGAGAATTCTGGAGTCCACTTGAGCGTGCGCATGGGGAACCCCGCGACAACTATTTATCCTCTAAGCCATATATGGAAGAAGTCCTCTCTTACTTGAACTGGAAGAGGATGTGTTTCCTATCATAAATTGATACCTTCACTGCTTGTTGTAGCTTTAACAAGGCAATGAAGTCATACAACTCCTTGAAATCGGGTCTACCATGGGAGAATTTCCATATAAGCATGTGTTTGAGTGAATTAGCAAGGTCGGCAAGTTCCTTCTTTGAAAAAATTACCACCGGGGCTTTCTCTTTCAAGTTAAACCTCAGAAATAAAAGCTCGGGCTCTTTTAATGTAGAACGAACTAGTTTTTTATTTAAAATTGAATCGGGATTCGCCATTTTTGGCTTAAGATTATGCTTTTTTACACAAAGATGGAGGATTTCTCTCTCTAGAATTGCAATATTTCTATCTAGAAGTTGACAGCATTTTTCAAAGTCTTCTTATTTTTATTATATTTATTCATCTTATTCTAATTATTCTTATTATTCAAGATATTCTTTGTATTTTACTTATTCTAGTTATTTTTATTATAATTTTTATTCTTTTTAATCTTGTTTTATTCTTATTTACTTTTTATTCTTTTATTCTTTTATTCTACTTATCTTCTTTCTTCTTATTCTAGTATTCTTCTTATTTTATTCTTCTTATTATTATTATTTTTTTTATTATTCGTATTCTTATTATTCTTTTTATTTTTATTCTTGTAACTTTTTTATTCTTTGTAATCTTCTTTTTCTTCTTATTCTTTTATTATTCTTTTTTGTTATACTAGTTATTCTTTTATTTTTTTTATTCTTCCTATTTTTCTTATTCTTCTAAATATTTTTATTACTTCTACTT
>JAREIK010011143.1:0-42638 GCA_029783825.1 Sapria himalayana
TATGTATTTAGTGGTTTCGGGGTTTATGAGCTTACTGATTTAAGTAAGCAGGCATTTAAAGGTCTATAGATTTTATTAAAAAATGAAATACAAAAAATTTATTTTTATTATTTTTTATCATATTTTGAAGGTTATAACCATTGAAAATATAATAAATTTTACGTTTTTTTTGAAAAAGTGAATACAATATTTATTTCATTATAATCATAATAATTATATATAATATAAATTCAATATAATCAATTTTATTGATAGATATTCTAATAAATCTAAAAAATAAATTAAAAATCTATAATGAATATGATTCATATTACTTAAAATATAATATGATAACCAAAAATGATTCAATTACAAAGGAAAATGTATTACTAAATAATAATTATTTGATTTTAAATTTTTTTTTATTTTAAAAAGCTTATCTATACTTTTTTGAAGAAAAATAATTTATATACATTATATCTATCTAACTCATAATTTATTTTATATTTAATATTTATATAAAAATAATCAATGACTAATTAAAATGAATATTTTAATTATAATGAAAACAATAATATTGAGATTTATTATTTATTATTTCGGGTATACTGGTTTAATTTAAATTAGATCTGTCCAATGAAAATCTAATTTGTAATTAATATTTCTATAAAAATAAACTGATAAATAATTAATATAAAAATTAAAAATTATACTGAATACAAATTTAAGTGATATTTATGATTTATTATTAATGTATACAAGTTTAATAGTTTAAGTATTTAGAGGTTTTTTCTTTTAGGTGTTTAGTGATTTATGTTTTTAGGCAGTTAGTGGTTTATATGTATTATTTAAACAATAAAATAACAAAAAAATATTGTAATTTTTTCTCATTTTCATAGGTTATAACCTTTGAAAATATAATAATATTTAAAATTTTTGAAATGTGAATACAATCTTTAGTTATATTAATATTAATAATTATATATCATATAAATTCAATATAAACAATTTTATTGATAGATATATTATTGATGAACAAAAATTAAATAAATAAACAAATAATAATAAGATAGAGATGAATTAATAAACTATTGATAGATATTATAATTATCCTTTATTATATAGGTTATATAGTTTTAATGCTTTAGTATTTAGGGGCTTTTGGTGTCTAGGAGTCTATAGATTTAAATGTTTAGGTATTTAGTGATATTTAAGTTTTATTTAAATAATAAAATATAAAAAAATATTTTTGTGATTTTTTATCATTTTTGAATGTTATAACCTTTGAAAATATAATAATTTTTAAATTTTTTTTCAAAAGTAAAAATAATATTTATTTATAATAATCTTAATAATTATAAAACATTAAAATTCAATATAAGTAATTTTATTGATAGATATTATAATTATGATCAAAAAATAAATTAATAAACTATATTAATAAGATTGATAGTAATTAAAATATAATTTAAAAACCTATTTACAATGATTACAAATCAAAGTAAAATATATTACTAAATAATAATTTTTTGTTATTTAAATTTTTACTTCTTTTTATAAGCTTATATTTTTTTTGAATTAAAAAATAATTATTAAAATTATATTTGTCTCACTCATTATTTATTTTCTAATTAACATTATATAAAAAATAAACTAATAATATTAAAATGAATATTTAAAATTATAATGAATACAAATTAAATGAAATTTGTGATTTATTATAATGGTATACCAGTTTATTGTTTGATTATTTAGGAGTTTTAGTGTTTAGGCAGTTAGCAATTTATGTTTTTAGGCATATTGTGGTTTATAGGTTTTATTTAAGTATAAAAAAAATAAATTTTTTAGATTTTTTCGATTTTCAAATGTTATAACCTATGAAAATAAGATAATTTTAAAAATTTTTTGAAATGTGAATACCATGTATAATTATATTAATCTTAACTGATTATATATCATATAAATTAAATATAACATTTTAATGATAGATATTATAATAATGATCAAAAATTAAATTATATAGCTATTTATAAAATTATAAATATTAATCAAAATATATTTACATGATGCAAATGATTCAAAATCAAATCAAAATATATTACTAAATAATAATATTTAATTTTTAAATTTTTCCTTCTTTTTATAACCTTATATATTTTAAAAAATTATCAATTATTTAAATAATGTTTGTCTCACTCAAAATTTATTTTGTAATTAATTTTTGTAAAAAATTAAACTATAAATAATTAAATTGAATATTTAAAATTATTATAAATAGACATAAAATGAGATTTATTATTCATTAAGTAGTATATAGATGTTAAAGGGTTTATGTATTTAGGGGTTTCGAGGTTTATGAGCTTACTGATTTAAGTAAGCAGCATTAATGGTCTATAGTCTTTATTTAAAAAATGAAATAACAAAAATTTATTTTTATTATTTTTTATCATATTTTGAAGGTTATAACCATTGAAAATATAATAATTTTTAATTTTTTCAAAAGTGAATACAATATTTATTTATTATAATCATATAATTAAATATAATATAAATTCAATATAATCAATTTTATTGATAGATATTCTGATAAATCAAAAAAATAAATTAAAAATCTATAATGATTTAGATTCATATTACGTAAAATATAATATGAAAACCTAAAATGATTCAATAGCAAAGGAAAATGTATTACCAAATAATAATTATTTGTTTTGAAATTTTTTTTTTTCAAAAAGTTTATCTATATTTTTTGATGAATAATAATTTATATAAATTATATCTATCTAACTCAAAATTTATTTTGTAATTAATATTTATATAAAAATAAACAAATAAATAATTAAAATGAATATTTTAAATATAATGAAAACAATAATATTGAGATTTATTATTTATTATTTACGGTATACTGGTATAATTTAAATTAGATCTGTCTCACTGATAATTTAATTTGTAATTAATATTTCTATAAAAATAAACTGATAAATAATTAAAATAAAAATTAAAAATTATACTGAATACAAATTTAAATGATATTTATGATTTATTATTAATGTATACTAGTTTAATGTTTTAAGTATTTAGAGGTTTTGTCTTTAGGAGTTTAGTGATTTATGTTTTTAGGCATTTAGTGGTTTATAGGTATTATTTAAATAATTAAATAACAAAAAAAAATTTGTACTTTTTTCTCATTTTCTTAGGTTATAACATTTGAAAATATAATAATATTTAAAATTTTTTGAAATGTGAATATAATATTTAGTTATAATAATATTAATAATTATATATCATATAAATTCAATATAAACAATTTTATTGATAGATATATCAATAATGATCAAAAATTAAATTAATAAACTATTAATAATAAGATAGATATTAATTAATAAACTATTGATAGATATTATAATTATCATTTATTATATAGATTATATAGGTTTAATGCTTTAAGTATTTAGGGGGTTTTGGGTTTAGGAGTCTATAGATTTAAAGGTTTAGGTATTTAGTGGTTTATAAGTTTTATTTAAAAAATAAAATTATAAAAAATTATTTTTGTGATTTTTATCATTTTTGAAGGTTATACCTTTGAAAATTAATAATTTTTAAATATTTTTTCCAATGTAAATATAATATTTAGCTATAATAATCTTAATAATTATAAAACATTAAAATTCAATATAAGTAATTTTATTAATAGATATTATAATAATGATAAAAAATAAATTAATAAACTATTATGAATAAGATTGATTGAAATTAAAATATAATTTCAAAACCTATATACACTGATTCAAAATCAGTTTAAAATATATTACTAAATAATAATTTTTTATTTTTAAATTTGTACTTCTTTTTTAAGGTTATATTTTTTTTGATTAAAAATAAATTATTAAAATATATTTGTCTCACTCATTATTTATTTTGTAATTAACATTTCTATAAATATAAACTAAGAAATAAATAAAATGAATATTTAAAATTATAATGAATACAAATTAAGATGAATTTTTGATTTATTATAAATGGTATACCGGTTTATTGGTTTGATTATTTAGGATTTTTAGTGTTTAGGAGTTTAGCAATTTATGTTTTTAAGCATATTGTGGTTTATAGGTTTTATTTACATAATTAAAAATAAAAAAAATTTTAGATTTTTTCTGATTTTCAAAGGTTATAACCTTTGAAAATAAGATAATTTCTAAAATTTTTTGAAATGTGAATACCATGTATAATTATATTAATCTTACTGATTATATATCATATAAATTAAATATAAACAATTTTAATGATAGATATTATAATAATGATCAAAAATTAAATTAATAAACTATTAATAAAAATATAAATTTTAATTAATATATATTTACATAACGCAAAATGATTCAAAATAAAATCAAAATTTATTACTAAATAATAATATTTAATTTTTAAATTTTTCCTTTTTTTATAAGCTTATATTTTTTTTCATAAAAATCAATTATTTAAATAATGTTTGTGTCACTCAAAATTTATTTAGTAATTAATTTTTGTAAAAAATTAAACTATAAATAATTAAATTGAAA
This sequence comes from Sapria himalayana, assembly GCA_029783825.1. Lineage (NCBI taxonomy): Eukaryota > Viridiplantae > Streptophyta > Magnoliopsida > Malpighiales > Rafflesiaceae > Sapria > Sapria himalayana. The sequence continues at coordinate 4,542 of JAREIK010011143.1, forward strand.
TTTAAAATTATTATAAATAGACATAAAAATGAGATTTATTATTCATTAAGTAGTATATAGATGTTAAAGGGTTAATGTATTTAGGGGTTTCGGGGTTTATTAGCTAACTAATTTAAGTAAGCAGACATTTAATGGTATATAGGCTTTATTTCAAAAATGAAATAACAAAAAATTTATTTTTATTATTTTTTCTCATATTTTGAAGGTTATAACCATTGAAAATATAATAATTTCAAAATTTTTTTAAAGAGTGAATACAATATTTATTTATAATAATCATAATAATTATATATAATATAAATTCAATATAATGAATTTTATTGATAAATATTATAATAAATTAAAAAAAATAAATTAAAAATCTATAATGATTTAGATTCATATTAATTAAAATATAATATGAAAACCTTATATGATTCAATAGCAAATGAAAATGTATTACCAAATAATAATTATTTGTTTTGAAATTTTTTTTTCTTTTAAAAAGTTTATCTATATTTTTTTGATTAAAAATACTTTATATAAATTATATCTATCTAACTAATAATTTATTTTGTAATTAATATTTATATAAAAATAAACAAATAAATAATTAAAATGAATATTTTAAATTATAATGAAAACAATAATATTGAGATTTATTATTTATTATTTAGGGTATACTGGTTTAATTTAAATTAGATCTGTATCTCTGATAATTTAATTTGTAATTAATATTTCTATAAAAATAAACTGATAAATAATTAAAATAAAAATTAAAAATTATACTGAATACAAATTTAAATGATATTTATGATTTATTATTAATGTATACCATTTTAATGGTTTAAGTATTTAGATGTTTTGTCATTTAGGAGTTTAGTGATTTATGTTTTTAGGCACTTAGTGGTTTATATGTATTATTTAAACAATAAAATAACAAAAAAAATTTGTAATTTTTTCTCATTTTCATAGGTTATAATCTTTGAAAATATAATAATATTTAAAATTTTTGAAATGTGAATACAATCTTTAGTTATATTAATATTAATAATTATATATCATATAAATTCAATATAAACAATTTTATAGATAGATTTATTAATAATGATCAAAAATTCAATTAATAAACTATTAATAATAAGATAGAGATTAATTAATAAACTATTGATAGATATTATAATTATCATTTATTATATAGATTATATAGGTTTAATGCTTTAAGTATTTAGGGGGTTTTAGGGTTTAGGAGTCTATATATTTAAAGGTTTAGGTATTTATTGGTTTAAATGTTTTATTTAAATAATAAAATAATCAAAAAATTATATTTGTTATTTTTTATCATTTTTGAATGTTATTACCTTTGAAAATATAATAATTTTTAAATATTTTTTCAAATGTAAATATAATATTTAGCTATAATAATCTTAATAATTATAAAAAATTAAAATTCGATATAAGTAATTTTATTGATAGATATAATAATAAAGATCAAAAAATAAATTAATAAACTATTATGAATAAGATTGATAGCAATTAAAATATAATTTCAAAACCTATATACAATGATTCAAAATCAATGTAAAATATATTACTAAATAATAATTTTTTGTTTTTAAATTTGTACTTCTTTTTATAAGGTTATATTTTTTTTGATTAAAAATAAATTATTAAAATTATATTTGACTCACTCATTATTTATTTTGTAATTAACATTTCTATAAAAATAAACTTATAAATAATTTAATTGTATATTTAGAACTATAATGAATAAAAATTAAAATATGATTTATGATTTATTATAAATAGTATACCGGTTTATTGGTTTGATTATTTAGGGGTTTTGTTGCTTAGGAGTTTAGCAATTTATATTTTTAGGTATTTTTTGGTTTATAGGTTTTATTTAAATAATAAAAATAAAAATTTTTTTTTATTTTTTAGGATTTTCAATGGTTATAACCTTTAAAAATAAAATAATTTTTAAAATTTTTTGAAATATGAATACCAAGTATATTTATATTAATCTTACTAATTATATATCATATAAATTCAATATAAATATTTTTAATGATAGATATTATCATATAGCTCAAAAATTAAATTAATAAACTATTAATAAAAATATAAATATTAATTAAAATATATTTACATGACGCAAAATGATTCAAAATCAAATCAAAATATATTACTAAATAATAATATTTATTTTTAAATTTTTCATTCTTTTTATAAGCTCATATTTTTTTTATTAAAAATCAATTATTTAAATAATATTTCTCTCACTCGAAATTTATTTTGTAATTAATTTTTGTAAAAAATTAAACTATGAATAATTAAAATAAATTTTTAAAATTATAATAAATAGACATAAAAATGAGATTTATTATTCATTAAGTACGATATAGATGTTAAATGGTTTATGTATTTAGGGGTTTCGGGGTTTATTAGCTTAGTGATTTAAGTAAGGAGGCATTATTGGTCTATAGGCTTTATTTTAAAAATGAAAAAAAAAATTATTTTTATTATTTTTTATCATATTTTCAAGGTCATAACCATTGAAAATATGATAGTTTTTAAATTTTTTTCAAGAGAGTATATAATATTTATTTATAATAATCATAATAATTATATATAATATAAATTCAATATAAACAATTTTATTGATAGATATTCTAATAATTCTCAAAAAAGAAATTAAAAATCTATAATGAATAAGATTCATATTACTTAAAATATAATATGAAAACCTAAAATAATTCAAAATCAAGAGAAAAAGTATTAATAAATAATAATTATTTTTTTGAAATTTTTTTTATTTTAAAAAGTTTATCTATATTTTTTTATGAAAAATAATTTATATAAATTATATCTATCTAACTCATAATTTATTTTGTAATTAATATTTATATAAAAATAAACAAATAACTAATTAAAATTAATATTTTAAATTATAATGAAAACAATAATATTGAGATTTATTATTTATTATTTAGGGTATACTGGTTTAATTTAAATTAGATCTGTCTCACTGATAATTTAATTTGTAATTAATATTTCTATAAAAATAAACTGATAAATAATTAAAATAAAAATTAAAAATTATACTGAATACAAATTTAAATGATATTTATGATTTATTATTAATGGATACTTGTTTAATGGTTTAAGTCTTTAAAGATTTTGTCGTTTAGGTATTTATTGATTTATGTTTTTAGGCACTTAGTGGTTTATATGTATTATTTAAACAATAAAATAACAAAAAAATTGTTGTAATTTTTTTTCATTTTCATAGGTTATAACCTTTGATAATATAATAATATTTAAAATTTTTGAAATGTGAATACAATCTTTAGTTATATTAATATTAATAATTATATATCATATAAATTCAATATAAACAATTTTATTGATAGATATATTAATAATGATCAATAATTAAATTAATAAACTATTAATAATAAGATATAGATTAATTAATAAACTATTGATAGATATTATAGTTATCTTTTATTATATAGGTTATATAGGTTTAATGTTTTCAGTATTTAGGGGATTTTGGGGATTAGGAGTCTATAGATTTATATGTTTAGGTATTTAGTGGTATATATGTTTTATTTAAATAATATAATTTTAAAAAAATTATTTTTGTGATTTTTTATCATTTTTGAAGTTTATACCCTTTGAAAATATATTAATTTTTAAATTTTTTTTCAAAAGTAAATATAATATTTAGTTATAATAATCTTAATAATTATAAACATTAAAATTAAATATAAGTAATTTTATTTATAGATATTATAATAATGATCAAAAAATAAATTAATAAACTATTATTATAAGATTGATAGCAATTAAAATATAATTTCAAAACCTATATACAAGGATTCAAAATCAAAGTAAAATATATTACTAAATAATAATTTTTTGTTTTTAAATTTTTACTTCTTTTTATAAGCTATATATTTTTTTTATTAAAAATAAATTATTAAAATTATATTTGTCTCACTCATTATTTATTTTGTAATTAACATTTATATAAAAAATAATCTAATAAATAATTAAAATGAATATTTAAAATTATAATGAATAGAAATTTAAATGAGATTTGTGATTTATTATATATCGAATACCAGTTTATTGGTTTAGGAGTTTAGCAATTCATGTTTTTAGGCATTTTGTGGTTTATACGTTTTATTTAAATAATAAAAATAAAAATTTTTTTTTTAGATTTTTTCGGATTTTCAAAGGATATAACCTTTGAAAATAAGATAATTTTTAAAATTTTTTGAAATGTGAATACCATTTATAATTATATTAATCTTACTGATTATATATCATATAAATTAAATATAAACAATTTTAATGATAGATATTATAATAATGATCAAAAATTAAATTTATATACTATTAATAAAAATATAAATTTTAATTAAAATAAATTTACATGATTAAAAATAAAATCAAAATATATTACTAAATAATAATATTTAATTTTTAAATTTATCCTTCTATTTATAGGCTTATATTTTTTTTTATTAAAAATCAATTATTTAAATAATGTTTGTCTCGCTAGAAATTTATTTCGTAATTAATTTTTGGATAAAATTAAACTATAAATAATTAAATTGAATATTTAAAATTATAATAAATAGACAAAAAATGAGATTTATTATTCATTATGTCGTATATAGATGTTAAAGTGTTTATATATTTACGACTTTTAGAATTTATGAGCTTACTGATTTTAGTAAGCATGCATTTAATGGTCTATCTGCTTTATTTAAAAAATGAAATAACAAAAAATTTATTTTTATTATTTTTCTCATATTTTAAAGGTTATAATCATTGAAAATATAATAATTTTTAAATTTTTTTAAAGAGTGAATACAATATTTATTTATAATAATCATAATAATTAATATAATATAAATTCAATATAATCAATTTTATTAATAGATATTCTAATAAATTAAAAAAAATAAATTAAATATATATAATGATTTAAATTCATATTACTTAAAATATAATATGAAAACCTAAAATGATTAAATAGCAAAAGAAAATGTATTACCAAATAATAATTATTTGTTTTGAAATTTTTTTTATTTTAAAAAGTTTATCTATATTTTTTTGATGAAAAATAATTTATATAAATTATATCTATCTAACTCATAATTTATTTTGTAATTAATATTTATATAAAAATAAACAAATAAATAATTAAAATGAATATTTAAAATTATAATGAAAACAATAATATTGAGATTTATTATTTATTATTTAGGCTATAATGGTTTAATTTAAATTAGATCTGTCTCAATGATAATTTAATTTGTAATTAATATTTCTATAAAAATAAACTGATAATTAATTAAAATAAAAATTAAAAATTATACTGAATACAAATTTAAATGATATTTATGATTTATTATTAATGTATACTAGTTTAATGGTTTAAGTATTTAGAGGTTTTTTTTCGTTTAGGAGTTTAGTGTTTTATGTTTATAGTCATTTAGTGGTTTATAGGTATTATTTATATAATAAAATAACAAAAAATAATTTTGCAATTTTTTATCATTTTCATAGGTTATAACCTTTGAAAATATAATAATATTTAAAATTTTTTGAAATGTGAATAAAATCTTTAGTTATATTAATATTAATAATTATATATCATTTAAATTCAATTTAAACAATTTTATTGATTGATATAATAATAATGATCAAAAATTAAATTAATAAACTATTAATAATAAGATAGAGATTAATTAATAAACTATTTATAGATATTATAATTATCATTTATTATATAGGTTATATAGGTTTAATGCTTTAAGTATTTAGGGGGTTTTGGGGTTTAGGAGTCTATAGATTTAAAAGTTTAAGTATTTAGTGATTTATAATTTTTATTTAAATAATAAAAATATAAAAAATTATTTTTGAGATATTTTATCATTTTTGAACGTTATAACCTTTGAAAATATAATAATATTTAAATTTTTTTCAAAAGTAAAAATAATATTTAGTTATAATAATATTAATAATTATAAAACATTAAAATTCAATATAAGTAATTTTTTGATTGATATTATAATAATGATCAAAAAATAAATTAATAAAATATTATTAAAAAGAATGATAGTTATTAAAATATAATTTAAAAACCTATATACAATGATTCAAATTTAAAGTAAAATATATTACTAAATAATAATTTTTTGTTTTTAAATTTTTACTTCTTTTTATAAGCTTATATATTTTTTTTGAATAAAAATAAATTATTAAAATTATATTTGTCTCACTCATTATATACTTTCTAATTAACATTTCTATAAAAAATAAACTAATAAATAATTAAAATGAATATTTAAAATTATAATGAATACAAATTAAAATGGGATTTGTGATTTATTATAAATGGAATACCGGTTTATTGGGTTGATTATTTAGGAGTTTTGTTGTTGAGGAGTTTAGCAATTTATGTTTCTATGCATATTGTGGTTTATAGATTTTACTTAAATAATAAAAATAAAAAAAAATTTTTTAGATTTTTTTAGATTTTGAAAGGTTATAACATTTGAAAATATGATAATTTTTAAAATTTTTTGAAATGTGAATACAATGTATAATTATATTAATCTTACTGATTATATATCATATAAATTCAATATAAATAATTTTAATTATAGATATTATAATAATTATAAAAAATTAAATTAATAAACTATTAATAAAAATATAAATTTAATTAAAATATATTTACATGACGCAAAATGATTCAAAATCAAATCAAAAATATTACTAATTAATAATATTTAATTTTTAAATTTTTCCTTATTTCTGTAAGTTTATATTTTTTTTATTAAAAATCAATTATTTAAATAATGTTTGTCTCGCTCTAAATTTATTTTGTAATTAATTTTTGTAAAAAATTAAACTATAAATAATTAAATTAAATATTTAAAATTATTATAAATAGTCATAAAAATGAGATTTATTATTCATTAAGTAGTATATAGATATTAAAAGGTTTATGTAATTAGGGGTTTCCTAGTTTATGAGCTTACTGATTTAAGTAAGCAGGCATTTAATGGTCTATAGGCTTTATTTAAAAAATGAAATAACAAAAATTTATTTTTGTTATTTTTTCTCTTATTTTCAAGGTTATAACCCTTTAAAATATAATAATTTTTAAATTTTTTTCAAGAGTGAATACAATATTTATTTATAATAATCATAATAATTATATATAATATAAATTTGATATAAACAATTTTATTGAGAGATACTCTAATAATTCTCAAAAAATAAATTAAAAATCTATAATGAATAAGATTCATATTACTTAAAATATAATATGAAAACCTAAAATGATTCAAAAGCAAAGGAAAATGTATTACTAAATAATAATTATTTGTTTTAAAATTTTTTTTATTTAAATAGTTTATCTATATTTTATTGATGAAAAATAATTTATATAAATTATATCTATCTAACTCATAATTTATTTTGTAATTAATATTTATATAAAAATAAACAAATAACTAATTAAAATGAATATTTTAAATTATAATGAAAACAATAATATTGAGAATTATTATTTATTATTTAGGGTATACTGGTTTAATTTAAATTAGATCTGTCTCACTGATAATTTAATTTGTAATTAATATTTCTATAAAAATAAACTGATAAATAATTAAAATAAAAATTAAAAATTATACAGAATACAAATTTAAATGATATTTATGATTTATTATTAATGTATACTAGTTTAAATGTTTAAGTATTTAGAGGTTTTGTCATTTAGGAGTTAGTGATTTATGTTTTTAGGCACTTAGTGGTTTATAGGTATTATTTAAACAATAAAATAACAAAAAAAAATTTGTAATTTTTTCTCATTTTCATAGGTTATAACCTTTGAAAATATAATAATATTTAAAATTTTTGAAATGTGAATACAATCTTTAGTTATATTAATATTAATAATTATATATCATATAAATTCAATTAAACAATTTATTGATAGATATATTAATAATGATCAAAAATTAAATAATAAACTATTAATGATAAGATATAGATTAATTAATAAACTTTTGATAGATATTATAATTATCCTTTATTATATAGGTTATATTGTTTTAATGCTTTAAGTATTTAGGGGCTTTTGGGGTTTAGAAGTCTATAGATTTAAATGTTTAGGTATTTAGTGATTTATAATTTTTATTTAAATAATAAAATTATAAAAAAATTATTTTTCTGATTTTTTATCATTTTTGAAGGTTATAACCTTTGAAAATATAATAATTTTTAAATTTTTTTTCAAAAGTAAAAATAATATTTAGTTATAATAATCTTAATAATTATAAAACATTAAAATTCAATATAAGTAATTTTATTGATAGATATTATAATTATGATCAAAATATAAATTAATAAACTATTATTAATAAGATTGATAGTAATTAAAATATAATTTAAAAACCTATTTACAATTATTCAAAATCAAAGTAAAATATATTACTAAATAATAATTTTTTGTTATTTAATTTTTACTTCTTTTTATAAGCTTATTTTTTTTTGAATAAAAAAAATTATTAAAATTATATTTGTCTTACTCATTATTTATTTTGTAATTAACATTTATATAAAAAATAATCTAATAATAATTAAAATGAATATTTAAAATTATAATGAATAGAAATTTAAATGAGATTTGTGATTTATTATATATTGTATACCGGTTTATTGGTTTGATTATTTAGGAGTTTTAGTGTTTAGGAGTTTAGCAATTTATGTTTTTAGGCATATTGTGGTTTATAGGTTTTATTTACGTAATAAAAATAAAAAAAAATTTTTAGATTTTTTCTGATTTTCAAAGGTAACCTTTGAAAATAAGATAATTTTTAAATTTTTTGAAATGTGAATACCATGTATAATTATATTAATCTTACTGATTATATATAATATAAATTCAATATAAACAATTTTAATGATAGAAATTATAATAATGATCAAAAATTAAATTAATAAGCTATTTATAAAATTATAAATTTTAATCAAAATATATTTACATGATGCAAAATGATTCAAAATCAAATCAAAATATATTACAAAATAAAAATATTTAATTTTTAAATTTTTCCTTCTTTTTATAAGCTTATATTTTTAAAAAAAAAATCAATTATTTAAATATTGTTTGTGTCACTCAAAATTTATTTTGTAATTAATTTTTGTAAAAAATTAAACTATAAATAATTAAATTTAATATTTAAAATATTATAAATAGACATAAAAATGAGATTTATTATTCATTAAGTAGTATATAGATGTTAAAGGGTTTATGTATTTAGGGGTTTCGGTGTTTATGAGCTTATTGATTTATGTAAGCAGGCATCTAAAGGTCTATAGTCTTTATTTAAAAAATGAAATAACAAAAACTTTATTTTTATTATTTTTTATCATATTTTGAAGGTTATAACCATTGAAAATATAATAATTTTTAAATTTTTTTTAAAAGTGAATACAATATTTATTTATTATAATCATAATACTTATATATAATATAAATTCAATATAATCAATTTTATTGATAGAGATTATAATAAATCTAAAAAAATAAATTAAAAATCTATAATGAATATGATTCATATTACTTAAAATATAATATGAAAACCTAAAATGATTCAAAAGCAAAGAAAAATGTATTACGAAATAATAATTATGTCATTTGAAAACTTTTTTTTCTTTTAAAAAGTTTATCTATACTTTTTGGATTAAAAATAATTTATATAAATTATATCTATCTAACTCATAATTTATTTTGTAATTAATATTTATATAAAAATAAACAAATGACTATTTAAAATGAATATTTTAAATTATAATGAAAACAATAATATTGAGATTTATTATTTATTATTTCGGGTATACTGGTTTAATTTAAATTAGATATGTCCAATGAAAATTTAATTTGTAATTAATATTTCTATAAAAATAAACTAATAAATAATTAAAATAATGAAAAATTATTTTTGTGATTTTTTATCATTTTTGAAGGTTATACCCTTTGAAAATATATTAATTTTTAATTTTTTTTTCAAAAGTAAATATAATATTTAGCTATAAATTATAAAAATAAATTATTAAAATTATTATCTAAATAATAATTTTTTAGATTATTTAAATATTCCTTTGCTTTTGAATAAAAATTTAGTAATACATTTTCTGATTATATTTAGTAATGATATCATTTTAGATTTTCAAAAAATTTATTTTAATACGAGAACACCTCAAACAATGATATCAAAAAATGATATATTTCATATATCTTCACACTAATATAATTATACATTTTCTTATTTTTATAATTAATAAAAATAAACTATAAATAATTTAATAAACTATAAATATCAAAAAATTAAACTATAAATATCAAAAAATAAAACTATAAATAATTAAATTAAATAAATATTTATTTAAATGATATCAGCACATTAATATTTCGAGATATCTTCAATATAATCTTTAAATAATAAAAATAAATATTTAATACGACGAGCTCATTATTATTTATTTTTATTATAAACTATATTAAATAAATATCTATAAATATCTAATGAGCTCATTATTAATATTTATTTGGTTATATTAAATATTAATATAAACTATAAATAATTTGTAGATGATGTATTTATTTCTATTAATAAAAATAAATATCTAATGATCTCATTAATATTAATATAAACTATAAATAATAAAAATAAATATAAAAAATAATATTTAATTTATTTATTTTTATTTATTTTTATTTATTTTTATTTATTTTTATTTATTTTTATTAATTTTTATTAATTTTTATTAATTTTTATAATAGAATTTAACAAAAAAAATTCCAAAAAGAATATCAAAAAAATAATAATAATATAACAACTTTATTATTTTATAAAATTACCGAAACACATATTTTAATATAAAATTTTAATATACATAAATACATGTCAAGAAAAAAATGTTCAACAATAACATTAACATGTCTATTAATATCGAAGATTTTAAACTTTATAGAAGCATTGGATATTATTAGTCACAATAATATCAAAGAATCAAAATTCTATAAACAAATAAAAACAACGCGAATACTTATAACCTTGATATTAATCTTTAAATCAACTACTCAATAATCTATAATAAGATTTTGAGCAAAAAATTGCTATAGATATAGAAGTATTGTATTTAGTGGCACCGAAAGTACAAAATCTAGAAAACTTCTCTCGAGAGAGCATCACCGTTACATCTCCAATAGTCTATCGTATAACTGTTGAACCTTAATAAAATCAATTATAACTCATGATATGATATGCATATCAAATGCCTTTCACGAGTATGTTATGACTTCTATGAAAAAAGAACATGTCACAACTACCTTTCTACTTCTAAATGCACCTATGTCAAACTCCCATCACTCTCTTCAATATTGTGTGATGAAGAAAGATATCTCAATATCGTCACTAATCATATCAACTCATTTTAATCTAGATATAGCTATAGTAATATGAGTTACTCTTTAATAAATCTTGAAAAGAAACCAAAATACTTTCTAAGAATCTATGGCTAGAAACTAGTACATCACTCTCTTAATGAATACATATAAAAAAATACTAGAAACCTACCCACAAGTCTTCAAATATGTTGTGTGATATATCAATAATGGTACCAAGGCAATGATTTTGTTTCACATTGTGGGTCATATCGTCTCTAAAAATCTATTTAAACATCCATAGTTTAGTAAAAGCATATTATAAATAAATTATCTATAAAAAAAATCAAATCAATCATGTGTCAGATCCTTTTGCGAGCATCACAAGGGTCAAGTACAAATGATAAACTTGAATAAATTGATTTTCATGTATACACTAGCAATTTTACATCAATTTGTATGCACTTAATAATTTAAATTTGACTCAATTTTCTATTATGACCTCCATGTATACTTGAAAAAAAAAACCAGTGAAAATGTTAAAATTTTTAACTGAACAAGAAATAAGTAAGTTGAGAGGAAAGATGACATTTGAAAAAAAAACTAAATTTAATCAAATTCATAAATTAAGTATAAATACGTAAGAAATTAAATTTATGAAAAGCTGCCTAAGTTTATTTAGAAAAAATGGTACTAAATCAAAAAATAAGTATATTTTGATCAACATAATTGACAAAGCCCAAATATATACTTGATAGTCTTTCTATATATCTCTCTCTCTCTAAATTTAGTGCTCTTTCTCTCTCTTTCACTCTTACCCTATCTCTTAGCATTAAATCTCACTCTCACTATAATTCATTCATTAATTCATCATGTCCTCTCTCACATTAATTTAATTCATTTCCAAAAATTAAGTTAAGTTAATGATAAACCTATTCATATTATCAGAATCTCTTATCGTAAAAAAATATCCAACTTGAATCTCAAATAAAAGTTAGATTAAAATAATTCTACAATGAGAAAAGTAATTTATATGTGTGTGTGTGTGTGTGTTTTTTTTAGTACACTCATATGAGGGGAATGATATATAAAAAGTATGACTCGAATGAAAAAAAATGTGAAATAATTATATTGATTGATAAATATAATGTTTTCTTTTTTATTTAAATTATTAAAAATGCAAAGTTATAATAGAATTTGTAATTGAAAAAAATGAAATTGAAAAAAATATTTAATAACTAATTCATAACAACTTTGAATGGCAATCACCAAAGGGAAGTAATATGTTTGAAGGTGTCAAAGTGGTTTTATTCATGGGGCATTGATTGCTTAGGTGGCCATTTTCTTGTTTGTATTGTATGGCTGAAAATAAAGTAGTTAGAATTTGTGTTATTGACTTATGAAGAAAAAACACGAGGTGTTCGAGTTGTTTGAATTCTCTTCATGCGAACCCCATACTCTTAGCTATAAATATCACTACGCATTGATCTATTTTCTTCATCCTTTACCTCGCCATCTCTTAGCTCACCATTATGACTTCTTTTTTACCTATTTCCTACTATGCCATGAGTGTGAATGGGACTGTCAAGCGCTCCCTCACCTTGCAAGAGCTAAAAACCCCAAGTCCAAAGCCCTCTATTCCACCCGTTATATTTGTAAATTTATTTTTATCCAACATCATCTCTGTTCCTATTGAGGCCGACTCAGACTTTTCCCAAAGCACGATGCAGGCAGTATCTGAAAAATCTATTATTATTCTATCTGACAACTCACTAGAATCTCTCTATATAACACGGAATACTGAAGTGGAAGCTCTGACTGCCAAGGGAGTACCAACATCAGAGCATTCTAGGATAATTGACTCCATTGTTGTTGAGGCCGACATCATGATGGCCTCTTCCAGATCTGATTCTCAAGCCTTTCCGGGGTTCATCGAAGTCCAAGTCTCATCCATGTCGATTTCAGTTGAGATTCACCGCATATTTCAATTTCAGAGTTCAGCGGATATGTAGAATGCCATAATGGAGCATCTTGCTTCACGGAGCAACAACACACTTCTAGCTTCTAGAACCTCCATTCATATTCTTGAAAGGGGCCGTCATTCTAGATTTGAAGATGCAACGTGCACCATCTGCCTGGATGATATTGATAGCAACACATAATTTCTTCGGATGCCTTGCAAGCATGTTTTCCATGATGATTGCATTGAGAAATGGCTATCCTAGAGTGATTTTTGCCCTACTTGCAGATATCACATGCCGTAGATAACTAAGTGTAGGATCATTGACTGGTTGTATTTTTTTTGCTGTCTTCTAATTGAAATAAACATTATATTTATTTTTTGAATCTCAAGTCCATTCTTATTTATTTTAATGATGCGTGTTGTGTTGGTATTCCCCCTTAATCAAGTGAAAATAAGATGCTTTTTTAATTTAGAATTTTGTGTTATCGCTTATATCTTCAAATTTTCTGTTCTGGACGAATAGATGGCACGTTGCTAATTTTCATGAAAACCATTCCCGAGCACATCTTTAAAAGAGGAAGATAAAATTATTGTGAGTTAGGCTATACTTTCCAGGAAAGTTGCCATCAACTATATCTTTAAAATATGTTAAGCATTTTGTTTATATGGCTAGGCTTGCATTCTAATTAATTTTTATAAACGAGATATTCACCATCACTATTCACGAACACCCTCTTTTCAAGAGTTTCTGCATCGAAACGAGAAGTTAAGAATTATCCACATTGGACATTGTTGAGTGGAAGATGATGAAAATTGTTGCGAGAATGGTACGATGGTTCTTAGGCTTGCAGGAATGGGTCATTTTTCTGGACAAGTTACTTCTCCAGATTTCATTCTGAGCAAAAACTCGTAAACTTGTCATTCTATCTGATGAAGATGAGAATGCATATGAGAGAGAACTGGAAGATATTGCATTTTTAGAGTTGTAGGAATCGAAGGCGAGTGTGTTCCTAGTTTAGATTTTGAAGCTCGTTGGTCACCTAAGACAAGTTATTCAAGTTCCAAATAGGGTGGCATGTTTTGGAAATGATATGATTCTCTTCTGAAAAATAGACTGCCAACAGAAACAATGAAAATAAAGCAAAGGCTAATGATTGAGAAGGGATTGGATTGATCATTTGAAGAGTTGTCTTCATTGATGACGATTTACGGGTGGATGTAGGATCTTGAAATAATTAATAGATTTGATAGCAACATTGTTTTAAGGTGAGAAAATAAAAAACTGCAAACAATTTACATGCTTTTTTGTTTTTTCGAAAATAAAAAAAATATATTTTCAAATTAATGGCTACTTCTTCCTATTTGTAGTTCTATTAAAAATTTAATTTTCATTTTCGAATTTAGATCTTAGCTACGTGATTTTAAGAATATTAAATTCATGTGAGAAATTACAAAAGTTCCTCACATAGTTTCCAAAACGTGAAATACAAACTTGTAAAAGTTATACAATTAAATCAATTAAATTTTATAAAGTTAATTTTGAATAAGGGTATTCACTTATTTGAGATGCTCCAATGATGAGATTAGACCTGTGTGTATGTGGACATACTTAATATATAGACACTCAAACACACACACTCATATTTATTTATTTATATATTTATATATAAAATAGTTTATTTAGAAGAGTTTCCAAAACATAGTCAATTAATGTTGAAAATGATGTTTGCTTCCATAAAGATAAAAAAAAATGAGAAATCAATAAATTAATTCTTTGAAAACCTTCTTATTAAAGATAAATCTCTACTTCTACATCCTAATTAGGATATACCTTGCTAGCAATATTTGAAGAAAATAAAATATGAGCTCAGCAAAGAACTCTTGATTGGTTAATTAAAAGAAGCAATCTTTTCCTTTGAATTAAATAGTGTTGTCCTAGTGGTTTCTAAAATCTATTTTATAAGCATTATTTGGATTTTGTTTAAAAATGATTTATACTAGACTTTCTTAATGTGTTTTCAAGATGAAACAATACTAAAGAGTATTAGTAACCCTCTTATATTGTTAATTCAAATGAATAATAAACATAAACTTTGAAATATTTTCACCCCATTATCATGTGTTATGTAATTCATAAAATAAAATACATAATTTAAGCTAACACATGATAACAAAGTACTTTCTCAGTGTGTATCGAGAACCAAAATGAATATGAATACATCATCTACAACTTAATTATTTCTCAAAAATCGATATACTTCATTAATAAATACCTTGCACAAAACTATAATTATTAAATTAGATATTAAAACATAATCAAATAGATTATAGTTTTCTTGCTTAGATTATTAAGAAAACAATGTTTTTCCTCCTAGATGGATCAAACTAGTAGAAATATATTTTATTAAAAATTGATTTTCTATAAATTAAAAATCATAAATATCATTTAAATTTGTATTTTGTATAATTTTTAATTTTTATTTTAATTATTTATCAGTTTATTTTTATAGAAATATTAATTACAAATTAAATTATCAATGAGACAGATCTAATTTAAATTAAACCAGTATACCCTAAATAATAAATAATAATTCTCAATATTTTTGTTTTCATTATAATTTAAAATATTCATTTTAATTAGTTATTTGTTTATTTTTATATAAATATTAATTACAAAATAAATTATGAGTTAGATAGATATAATTTATATAAATTATTTTTCAACAATAAAATATAGATAAACTATTTAAAAAAAAAAATTAATACAAATAATTATTATTTAGTAATACATTTTCCTTTGCTTTTGAATCATTTTAGGTTTTCATATTATATTTTAAGTAATATGAATCTTATTCATTATAGATTTTTATTTTATTTTTTGAGAATTATTCGAATATCTCTCAAAAAAATTGTTTATATCGAATTTATATTATATATAATTATTATAATTATTATAAATAAATATTGTATTCACTCTTGAAAAAAATTAAAAAATTATTATATTTTGAAAGGATATAACCTTGAATATATGAGAAAAAATAATAAAAATAAATTTTTGTTATTTCATTTTTTAAATAAATCCTATAGACCATTAAATGCCAACTTACTTAAATCAGTAAGCTCATAAACTACTAAATCCCTAAATACATAAACCTTTTAATATCTATATACTACTTAATAAATAATAAATCTCATTTTTAAAACTATTTATTATAATTTTAAATATTCAATTTAATTATTTATAGTTTAATTTTTTACAAAAATTAATTATTAAATAAATTTCGAGCTAGACAAACATTATTTAAATAATTGATTTTTAATAAAAAAAAATATAAGCTTATAAATAGAAGGAAAAATATAAAAATTATATATTATTATTTAGTAATATATTTTGATTTTATTTTGAATCATGTAAATTTCTCTTAATTAAAATTTATATTTTTATTAATAGTTTATTAATTTAATTTTTTATCATTATTATAATATCTATCATTAAAATTGTTTATATTCAATTTATATGATATATAATCAGTAAGATTACTATAATTATACATGGAATTCAAATTTCAAAATATTTTAAAAATTATCTTATTTTCAAAGGTTATAACCTTTTAAAAATCGAAAAAATTTAAAAAAATTTTTTTTATTTTTTTTATTTAAATAAAACCTATAAACCACAAATTGCCTAAAAACATAAATTGTTAAATGCCTAAACAACAAAACTCCTAAATAATCAAAACAATAAACCAGTATACCATTTATAATAAATCACAAATTTCATTTTAATTTGTATTATTTATAATTTTAAATATTCATTTTAAATAATTATTAGTTTATTTTTTATAGAAATGTTAATTACAAAATAAATAATGAGTGAGACAAATATAATTTTAATAATTTATTTTTAATCAAAAAAAAATATATAAGTTTATAAAAAGAAGTAAAAATTTTAAAACAAAAAATTATTATTTAGTAATATATTTTACTTTGATTATGAATCATTGTATATAGTTTTGAAATTATATTTTAATTGCTATCTATCTTATTAATAATAGTTTATTAATTTATTTTTTGATCATTATTATAATATCTATAAATAAAATTACTTATATTTAATTTTAATATTTATAATTATTAAAATTATTATAACTAAATATTATATTTACTTTTGAAACAAAATTTAAAAATTAATATATTTTCAAAGGGTATAAATATCAAAAATAATAAAAAATCACAAAAATAATTTTTTTATAATTTTATTATTTAAATATAACTTATATACCACTAAATACCTAAACATATAAATCTATAGACTGCTAAACCCCAAAACCCCCTAAATACTGAAAACATTAAACCTATATAACCTATATAATAAAAGATAACTATAATATCTATCAATAGTTTATTAATTAATCTCTATCTTATTATTAATAGTTTATTAATTTAATTATTTATCATTATTAATATATCTATCAATAAAATTGTTTATATTGAATTTATATGATATATAATTATTAATATTAATATAACTAAAGATTGTATTCACATTTCAAAAATTTTAAATATTATTATATTATCAAATGTTATAACCTATGAAAATGAAAAAAAATTACGACAATTTTTTTGTTATTTTATTGTTTAAATAATACATATAAACCACTAAGTGCCTAAAAACTTAAATCAATAAATACCTAAACGACAAAATCTTTAAAGACTTAAACCATTAAACAAGTATCCATTAATAATAAATCATAAATATCATTTAAATTTGTATTCAGTATAATTTTTAATTTTTATTTTAATTAATTATCAGTTTATTTTTATAGAAATATTAATTACAAATTAAATTATCAGTTAGACAGATCTAATTTAAATTAAACCAGTATACACTAAATAATAAATAATAAATCTCAATATTATTGTTTTTATTATAATTTAAAATATTAATTTTAATTAGTTATTTGTTTATTTTTATATAAATATTAATTACAAAATAAATTATGAGTTAGATAGATATAATTTATATAAATTATTTTTCATAAAAAAAATATAGATAAACTTTTTAAAATAAAAAAAAATTTCAAAAAAAATAATAATTATTTATTAATACTTTTTCTCTTGATTTTGAATTATTTTAGGTTTTCATATTATATTTCAAGTAATATGAATCTTATTCATTATAGATTTTTAATTTATTTTTTGAGAATTATTAGAATATCTATCAATAAAATTGTTTATATTGAATTTATATTATATAAAATTATTAAGATTATTATAAATAAATATTGTATACTCTCTTGAAAAAAATTTAAAAATTATCATATTTTCAATGGTTATGACCTTGAAAATATGATAAAAAATAATAAAAATAATTTTTTTTTTCATTTTTAAAATAAAGCCTATATACCAATAATGCCTCCTTACTTAAATCACTTAGCTAATAAACCCTAAAACCCCTAAATACATAAACCTTTTAACATCTATATAGTACTTAATGAATAATAAATCTCATTTTTATGTCTATTTATTATAATTTCAAATATTTATTTTAATTATTCATAGTTTAATTTTTACAAAAATTAATTACAAAATAAATTTCAAGTGAGAGAAATATTATTTAAATAATTGATTTTTAATAAAAAAAAATATGAGCTTATAAAAAGAATGAAAAATTTAAAAAATAAATATTATTATTTAGTAATATATTTTGATTTGATTTTGAATCATTTTGCGTCATGTAAATACATTTTAATTAATATTTATATTTTGATTAATAGTTTATTAATTTAATTTTTGAGCTATATGATAATATCTATCATTAAAATTATTTATATTGAATTTATATGATATATAATCAGTAAGACTAATATAATTATAAATGATATTCATATTTCAAAAAATTTAAAAAATTATTTTATTTTTAAAGGTTATAACTATTGAAAATCCGAAAAAATCTAAAAAGAAATTTTTTATTTTAATTATTTAAATAAAACCTATAAACCAAAAAATACCTAAAAACATAAATTCCTAAACTCCTAAGCAACAAAACCCCTAAATAATCAACCCAATAAACCGGTATACTATTTATATTAAATCATAAATCACATTTAAATTTGTATTCATTATAGTTTTAAATATATATTTAAATTATTTATTAGTTTATTTTTATAGAAATGTTATATACAAAATAAATAATGAGTGAGACAAATATAATTTTAATAATTTATTTTTTATCAAAAAAAATATAACCTTATAAAAAGAAGAAAAATTTAAAAACAAAAAATTATTATTTAATAATATATATTACATTGATTTTGAATCATTGTATATAGGTTTTGAAATTATATTTTAATTGCTATCAATCTTATTCATAATAGTTTATTAATTTATTTTTTGATCATTATTATAATATCTATCAATAAAATTACTTATATCGAATTTTAATGTTTAATAATTATTAAGATTATTATAGCTAAATATTATATTTACATTTGAAAAAATATTTAAAAATTATTATATTTTCAAAGGTTATAACTTTCAAAAATGATAAAAAATAACAAAAATAATTTTTTGATAATTTTATTATTTAAATAAAACTTATAAACCACTAAATACATAAAACTTTAAATATATATACTTCTAAACCCTAAAACCCCCTAAATACTTAAAGCATTAAACCTACATAATCTATATAATAAATGATAATTATAATATCTATCAATAGTTTATTAATTAATCTCTATCTTATTATTAATAGTTTATTAATTGATTTTTGATCATTATTAATAAATCTATCTATAAAATTGTTTATATTGAATTTATATGATATATAATTATTAATATTAATATAACTAAAGATTATATTCAAAATTCAAAAATTTTAAATATTATTATATTTTCAATGGTTATAACCTATGAAAATTAGAAAAAATTACAAAATTTTTTTTGTTATTTTATTGTTTAAATAATACCTATAAACCACTAAGTGCCTAAAAACATAAATCTCTAAACTCATAAACGACAAAACATCTAAATACTTAAACCATTAAAATGGTATACATTAATAATAAATTATAAATATCAATTAAATTTGTATTCAGTATAATTATTAATTTTTATTTTAATTATTTATCAATTTATTTTTATAGAAATATTAATTACAAATTAAATTATCAGTGATACATATCTAATTTAAATTAAATAGTATACCCTAAATAATAAATAATAAATCTCAATATTATTGTTTTCATTATAATTTAATATATTCATTTTAATTAGTTATTTGTTTATTTTTATATAAATATTAATTACAAAATAAATTATGAGTTAGATAGATATAATATATATAAATTATTTTTCATCAAAAAAGAATAAATATACTTTTTAAAAAAAAATATTCAAAACATATAATTATTATTTGGTAATACATTTTCCTTTGCTATTGAATCATTTTAGGTTTTGATATTATATTTTAAGTAATATGAATCTTATTCATTATAGATTTTTAATTTATTTTTTGATTTTTATTAGAATATCTATCAATAAAATTGATTATATTGAATTTATATTATTATGATTATTATAAATAAATATTGTATTCACTCTTTAAAAAAATTTTGAAATTATTATATATTCAAATGTTATAACCTTAAAAATATGAGAAAAAATAATAAAAATAAATTTTTTGTTATTTCATTTTTTAAATAAAGCCTATAGACCATTAAATGCCTATTTACTTAAATCAGTAAGCTAATAAACCCAGAAACCCTAAATACATAAACCTTTTAACATCTATATACTACTTAATGAATAATAAATCTCATTTTTATGTCTATTTATTATAATTTTAAATATTCAATTTAATTATTTATAGTTTAATTTTTTTAAAAAAATTAATTACAAATAAATTTCGAGAGAAACAATCATTATTTAAATAATAGATTTTTTTTAAATATAAGCTTATAAAAAGAAGGAAAAATTTAAAAATTAAATATTATTATTTAGTAATATATTTTGATTTTATTTTGAATCATTTTGCGTCATGTAAATATATTTTAATTAAAATTTATATTTTTAGTAAGAGTTTATTAATTTAATTTTTGATCATTATTATAATATCTATCATTAAAATTGTTTATATTAAATTTATATGATATATAATCAGAAAGATTAATATAATTATACATGGTATTCACATTTCAAAAAACTTAGAAATTATCTTATTTTCAAAGTTTATAACCTTTGAAAATCAGAAAAAATCTAAATTTTTTTTGTATTTTTATTATTTACGTAAAAGCTATTAACGAAAATATGCTCAAAATCTTAAATTGCTAAACTCCTAAACAACAAAAGTTCTAAATAATCAAACCAATAAACTGGTATATCATATATAATAAATCACAAATCTCATTTTAATTATTTATTAGTTTATTTTTTATAGAAATGTTAATTACAAAATAAATAATGAGTGATACAAATATAATTTTAATAATTTATTTTTTATTCAAAATAAAAATATAAGGTTATAAAAAGAAGTAAAAATTTAAAAACAAAAAATTATTATTTAGTAATATATTTTACTTTGATTTTGAATCATCGAATATAGGTTTTTAAATTATATTTTAATTACTATAAATCTTATTAATAATAGTTTATTAATTTATTTTTTGATCATTATTATAATATCTATCAATAATATTACTTATATTGAATTTTAATGTTTTATAATTATTAAGATTATTATAACTATATATTATTTTTACTATTGAAAAAAAGTTTAAAAATTTTTATATTTTCAAAGGTTTATAACTTTCAAAATTGATAAAAATTCACAAAAATAATTTTTTTATAATTTTATTATTTAAATAAAAATTATAAATCACTAAATACCTAAACATTTAAATCTATAGACTCCTAAACCCCAAAACCCCCAAAATACTTAAAGCATTAAACCTATATAATCTATAAAATAAATGATAATTATAATATCTATCAAAAGTTTATTAATTAATCTCTATCTTATTATTAATATTATTAATTATTAATTAATTATAATATTTAGTTTATTAATTAATTTTATTAATTTAATTTTTTATCATTATTAATATATCTATCAATAAAATTGTTTATATTTAATTTATATGATATATAATTATTAATATTCTTATAACTGAATATTGTATTCACATTTCAAAAAATTTTAAATATTATAATATATTCAAAGGTTATAACCTATGTAAATGAGAAAAATGTACAAAATTTTTTTGTTATTTTATTATTAAAAAAATACCTATAAACCACTAAATACCTAAAAACATGAATCACTAAATTCCTAAACGACAAAACCTCTAAATACTTAAACCATTAAACTAGTATACATTAATAATAAATCATAAATATCATTTAAATTTGTATCGAGTATTATTTTAAATTTTTATTTTAATTATTTATCAGTTTATTTTTATAGAAATATTAATTACTAATTAAATTTTTAGTGGACAGATATAATTTAAATTAACCATTATAAACTAAATAATAAATAATAAATAATAAATCTAAATATTATTGTTTTCATTATAAATTAAATATTCATTTTAATTAGTTATTTGTTTATTTTTATATAAATATAAATTACAAAATAAAT
The DNA here is from genome assembly GCA_029783825.1 of Sapria himalayana. Classification (NCBI taxonomy): domain Eukaryota; kingdom Viridiplantae; phylum Streptophyta; class Magnoliopsida; order Malpighiales; family Rafflesiaceae; genus Sapria; species Sapria himalayana. The sequence goes on from JAREIK010011143.1 coordinate 27,609, forward strand.
TAAGAGTTAGATAGATATAATTTATATAAATTATTTTCAATCCAAAAAGTATAGATAAACTTTTTAAAAGAAAAAAAATTTTCAAATCAAATAATTATTATTTAGTAATACATTTTCCTTTGCTTTTTAATCATTTTAGGTTTTCATATTATATTTTAAGTAATATGAATCATATTCATTATAGATTTTTAATTTATTTTTTTAGATATATTAGAATATCTATCAATAAAATTGATTATATTGAATTTATATTATATATAATTATTATGATTATAATAAATAAATATTGTATTCACTTTTGAAAAAAATTTAAAAATTATCATATTTTCAATGGTTATAACCTTCAAAATATGATAAAAAATAATAAAAATAAATTTTTTTTATTTCATTTTTTAAAAAAAGCCTATAGATCATTAAATGCCAGCTTACTTAAATCAGCAAGCTCATAAACTACGAAACCCCTAAATATATAATCCTCTTAATATCTATATACTATTTAATAAATAATAAATCTCATTTTTATGACTATATATTATAATTTTAAATATTTAATTTAATTATTTGTATTGAATTTATATGATATATAATTAGTAAGATTAATATAATTATACATGGTATTCACATTTAAAAAAAATTTAAAAATTATCTTATTTTCAAAGGTTATAAACTTTGAAAATCTGAAAAAATCTAAAAAAAAAATTTTTTATTTTTTTATTTAAATAAAACCTATAAACCACAAAATGCCCAAAAACATAAATTGCTAAACTTCTAAACAACAAAACTCCTAAATAATCAAACCAATAAACTGGTATACCATTTCTAATAATTCATAAATTTCATCTTAATTTGTATTCATTATAATTTTAAATAATCATTTTTATTATTTATTAGTTTATATTTATAGAAATGTTAATTACAAAATAAATAATGAGTGAGACAAATATAATTTTAATAATTTATTTTTAATCTAAAAAAAATATAACCTTAAAAAAGAAGTAAAAATTTAAAAACAAAAAATTATTATTTAGTAATATATTTTACACTGATTTTGAATCAGTGTATATAGGTTTTGAAATTATATTTTAATTTCTATCAATCTTATTCATAATAGTTTATTAATTTATTTTTTGATCATTATTATAATATCTATCAATAAAATTAATTATATTGAATTTTAATGTTTTAGAATTATTAAGATTATTATAACTAAATATTATTTTTACTTTTGAAAAAAAAATTAAAAATTATTATATTTTCAAAGGTTATAACCTTCAAAAATGATAAAAAATAACAAAAATAATTTTTTATAATTTTATTATTTAAATAAAAATTATAAATCACTAAATACCTAAACATTTAAATCTATAGACTCCTAAACCCCAAAACCCCCTAAATACTTAAAGCATTAAACCTATATAATCTATATAATAAATGATAATTATAATATCGATCAATAGTTTATTAATTAATATCTATCTTATTATTAATAGTTTATTAATTTAATTTTTGATCATTATTGATATATCTATAAATAAATTTGTTTATATTGAATTTATATGATATATAATTATTAATATTATTATAACTAAATATTATATTCACATTTCAAAAAATTTTAAATATTATTATATTTTCAAAGGTTATAACCTAAGAAAATGAGAAAAAAGTATAAATTTTCTTGTGTTATTTAATTATATTAATAATAACTATAAACCACTAAATGCCTAAAAACATAAATCACTAAACTCTTAAATGAAAAAACCTTAAATACTTAAACCATTAAACTAGTATACATTAATAATAAATCATAAATATCATTTAAATTTGTATTCAGTATAATTTTTAATTTTATTTTAATTATTTATTAGTTTATTTTTATAGAAATATTAATTACAAATTAAATTTTCATTGGACAGATCTAAATTAAATTAAACTAGTATACTCGAAATAATAAATAATAAATCTAAATAATATTGTTTTCATTATAATTTAAAATATTCATTTTAATTAGTCATTTGTTTATTTTTATATAAATATTAATTACAAAATAAATTGAGTTAGATAGTTATAATTTACATAAATTATTTTTAATCCAAAATGTATAGATAAACTTTTTAATAGAATAAAAATTTCAAATCAAATAATTATTATTTAGTAATACATTTTCCGTTGCTTTTGAATCATTTTTTGTTTTCATATTATATTTTAAGTAATATGAATCATATTCATTATAGATTTTTAATTTATTTTTTAAGATTTATTAGAATATCTATCAATAAAATTGATTATATTGAATTTATATTATATATAATAATTATGATTATAATAAATAAATATTGTATTCACTATTGAAAAAAATTTAAAAATTATTATATTTTCAATGGTTATAACCTCTAAAATATCATAAAAAATAATACAAATAAATTTTATGTTATTTCATTTTTTAAATAAAGTCTATAGACCTTTAAATGCCTGGTTACTTAAATCAGTAAGCTCATAAACCCTGAAACCCATAAATACATAAACCCTTTAACATCTATATACTACTTAATGAATAATAAATCTCATTTTTATGTCTATTTATAATATTTTTAAATATTCAATTTAATTATTTATAGTTTTATTTTTTACAAAAATTAATTACAAAATATATTTTGAGTGAGACAAACATTATTTAAATAATTGATTTTTTTTTAAAAAATATAAGCTTATAAAAAGAAGGAAAATTTTAAAAATTAAATATTATTATTTAGTAATATATTTTGATTTGATTTTGAATCATTTTGCATCATGTAAATATATTTTGATTAAAATTTATAATTTTATAAATAGCTTATTAATTTAATTTTTGATCATTATTATAATTACTATCATTAAAATTGTTTATATTGAATTTATATGATATATAATCAGTAAGATTAATATAATTATACATGGTATTCACATTTCAAAAAATTTTAAAAATTATCTTATTTTCAAAGGTTATAACCTTTGAAAATCAGAAAAACAAAAATAAAATTTTATTTTATTTTATTTACGTAATAAAACCTATAAACCACAAAATGCCTAAAAAACATAATTGCTAAACTCCTAAACACTAAAACTCCTAAATAATTGAAACAATAAACTGTATACCATATATAATAAATCACAAATCTCATTTAAAGTTCTATTCATTATAATTTTAAATATTCATTTTAATTATTTATAGATTATGTTTTATATAAAGTTAATTACAAATAAATAATGAGTGAAACAATATAATTTTAATAATTTATTTTTATTCAAAAAAAAATATAAGCTTATAAAAGAAGTAAAAATAAATAACAAAAAAATTATTATTAGTAATATTTTTACTTTGATTTTGAATCATTGTAAATAGGTTTTTAATTATATTTTAATTACTATCAATCTATTAATAATAGTTTATTAATTTATATTTTGATCATTATTATAATATCTATCAATAAAATTACTTATATTGAATTTTAATGTTTATAATTATTAATATTATTATAACTAAATATTATTTTTACTTTTGAAAAAAAATTTAAAAATTATTATATTTTCAAAGGTTATAACCTTCAAAAATGATAAAAAATCTAAAAATAATTTTTTATATTTTATTATTTAAATAAAAATTATAAATCACTAAATACTTAAACTTTTAAATCTATAGACTCCTAAACCCCAAAAGCCCCTAAATACTTAAAGCATTAAACCTATATAACCTATATAATAAATGATAATTATAATATCTATCAATAGTTTATTAATTAATCTCTATCTTATTATTAATAGTTTATTAATTTAATTTTTGATCATTATTAATATATCTATCAATAAAATTGTTTAAATTGAATTTAAATGATATATTTTTATTAATATTAATATAACTAGAGATTGTATTCACATTTCAAAAATTTTAAATATTATTATATTTCAAAGGTTATAACCTATGAAAATGATAAAAAATTACAAATTTTTTTTGTTATTTTATTGTTTAAATAATACCTATAAACCACTAAGTGCCTAAAAACATAAATCACTAAACACCTAAATCGACAAAACCTCTAAATACTTAAACCATTAAACTAGTATACATTAATAATAAATCATAAATATCATTTAAATTTGTATTCAGTATAATTTTAATTTTTATTTTAATTATTTATCAGTTTATTTTTATAGAAATATTAATTACAAATTAAATTATCAGTGAGACAGATCTAATTTAAATTAAACTAGTTTACCCTAAATAATAAATAATAAATCTCAATATTATAGTTTTCATTATATTTTAAATATTCATTTTAATTAGTTATTTGTTTATTTTTATATAAATATTAATTACAAAATAAATTATGAGTTAGATAGATATAATTTATATAAATTATTTTTCATCAAAAAAATATAGATAAACTTTTTAAAATAAAAAAAAATTCAAAACAAATAATTATTATTTAGTAATACATTTTCCTTTGATTTTGAATCATTTAGGTTTTCTAATTATATTTTAAGTAATATGAATCTTATTCATTATAGATTTTTAATTTATTTTTGTGAATTATTAGAATATCTATCAATAAAATTGTTTATATTGAATTTATATTATATATAATTATTATGATTATTATAAATAAATATTGTATTCACCTCTTGAAAAAAATTTAAAAATTATTATATTTTCAAAGGTTATAACCTTGAAAATATGAGATAAAATAATAAAAATAATTTTTGTTAATTTCATTTTTAAATAAAGCATATAGACCATTAAATGCCTGCTTACTTAAATCAGTAAGCTCATAAACTACTGAAACCCCTAAATACATAAACCTTTAATATCTATATACTACTTAATTGAATAATAAATCTCATTTTTATGTCTATTTATTATAATTTAAATATTTAATTTAATTATTCATAGTTTAATTTTTACAAAAACTAATTACAAAATAAATTTCGAGCGAGACAAACATTATTTAAATAATTGATTTTTAATAAAAAAAATATAATCTAATAAAAAGAAGGAAAAATTAAAAATTAAATATTATTATTTAGTAATATATTTTGATTTGATTTTGAATCATTTTGCGTCATGTAAATATATTTTAAGTAAAATTTATATTTTTATTAATAGTTTATAAATTTAATTTTTGATAATTATTATAATATCTATCATTAAAATTGTTTATATTGAATTTATATGATATATAATTAGTAAGATTAATATAATTATACATGGTATTCACATTTCAAAAAATTTTAAAAATTATCTTATTTTCAAAGGTTATAACCTTTGAAAATCAGAAAAAATCGAAAAAAAAAAATTTTCTATTTTTTTTATTTAAATAAAACCTATAAAACACAAAATGCCAAAAAACATAAATTGCTAAACTCCTAAACAACAAAACTCCTAAATAATCAATACAATAAACCTGGTATACCATATATAATAAATCACAAATCTCATTTAATTTGTATTCATTATAATTTTAAATATTCATTTTAATTATTTATTAGTTTATTTTTTATAGAAATGTTAATTACAAAGTAAATAATGAGTGAGACAAATATAATTTTAATAATTTATTTTTATTCAAAAAAAAATATAAGCTTATAAAAAGAAGTAAAAATTTAAAAACAAAAAATTATTATTTAGTAATATATTTTACTTTGATTTTGAATCATTGTATATAGGTTTTAAATTATATTTTAATAACTATCAATCTTATTAATAATAGTTTATTAATTTATTTTTTGATCATTATTATAATATCTATCAATAAAATTACTTATATTGAATTTTAATGTTTATAATTATTAATATTATTATAACTAAATATTATTTTACTTTTGAAAAAAAATTTAAAATTATTATATTTTCAAAGGTTATAACCTTCAAAATGATAAAAAATTCAAAAATAATTTTTTATATTTTATTATTTAAATAAAAATTATAAATCACTAAATACCTTAAACCTTTAAATCTATAGACTCCTAAACCCAAAAACCCCCTAAATACTTAAGCATTAAACCTATATAACCTATATAATAAATGATAATTATAATATCTATCAATAGTTTATTAATTAATCTCTATCTTATTATTAATAGTTTATTAATTTAATTTTTGATCATTATTAATATATTCTATCAATAAAATTGTTTAAATTGAATTTAATGATATATATTTATTAATATTAATATAACTAAAGATTGTATTCACATTTCAAAAATTTTAAATATTATTATATTTTCAAAGGTTATAACCTATGAAAATGATAAAAATTGCAAATTTTTTTTTGTTATTTTATTATTTAAATAATACCTATAAACCACTAAACTCCTAAACGACAAAACCTCTAAATACTTAAACCATTAAACTAGTATACATTAATAATAAATCATAAATATCATTTAAATTTGTATTCAGTATAATTTTTAATTTTTATTTTAATTATTTATCAGTTTATTTTTATAGAAATATTAATTACAAATTAAATTATCAGTGAGACAGATCTAATTTAAATTAAACCAGTATACCCTAAATAATAAATAATAAATCTCAATATTATTGTTTTCATTATAATTTAAAATATTCATTTTAATTATTTATTGTTTATTTTTATATAAATATTAATTACAAAATAAATTATGAGTTAGATAGATATAATTTATATAAATTATTTTTCATCAAAAAAATATAGATAAACTTTTTAAAGAAAAAAAAATTTCAAAACAAATAATTATTATTTTGTAATACATTTTCCTTTGCTATTGAATCATTTTAGGTTTTCATATTATATTTTAAGTAATATGAATCTAATCATTATAGATTTTTAATTTATTTTTTTAGATTTATTAGAATATCTATCAATAAAATTGATTATATTGAATTTATATTATATTTAATTATTATGATTATTATAAATAAATATTGTATTCACTCTTTAAAAAAATTTAAAAATTATTATATTTTCAAGGATTATAACCTTGAAAATATGAGAAAAAATAATAAAAATAAATTTTTTGTTATTTCATTTTTTAAATAAAGCATATAGACCATTAAATGCCTGCTTACTTAAATCAGTAAGCTCATAAACCCTGAAACCCCTAAATACATAAACCCTTTAACATCTATATACTACTTAATGAATAATAAATCTCATTTTTATGTCTATTTATTATAATTTTAAATATTCAATTTAATTATTTATAGTTTAATTTTTTACAAAAATTAATTACAAAATAAATTTCGAGCGAGACAAACATTATTTAAATAATTGATTTTTTAATAAAAAAATATAAGCTATAAAAAGAAAGAAAAATTTAAAAATTAAATATTATTATTTAGTAATATATTTTGATTTGATTTTGAATCATTTTGCGTCATGTAAATATATTTTAATTAAAATTTATATTTTATTAATAGTTTATTAATTTAATTTTTGATCATTATTATAATATATATCATTAAAATTGTTTATATTGAATTTATAAGATATATAATAAGTAAGATTAATATAATTATACATGGTATTCACATTTCAAAAAATTTTAGAATTATCTTATTTTCAAAGGTTATAACCTTTGAAAATCATAAAAAATCTAAAAATTTTTATTTTTATTTTTATTATTTAAATAAAACCTATAAACCACAATATGCCTAAAAACATAAATTGCTAAACTCCTAAACAATAAAACTCCTAAATAATCAAACCAATAAACTGGTATACCATATATAATAAATCACAAATCTCATTTAAATTTTTATTCATTATAATTTTAAATATTCATTTTAATTATTTATTAGATTATTTTTATATAAATGTTAATTACAAAATAAATAATGAGTGAACAAATATAATTTTAATAATTTATTTTTTATTCAAAAAAAATATAAGCTTATAAAAAGAAGTAAAAATTAAATAACAAAAAATTATTATTTAGTAATATATTTTACTTTGATTTTGAATCATTGTATATAGGTTTTTAAATTATATTTTAATTACTATCAATCTTATTAATAATAGTTTATTAATTTATATTTTGATCATTATTATAATATCTATCAATAAAATTACTTATATTGAATTTTAATGTTTTATAATTATTAAGATTATTATAACTAAATATTATTTTTTCTTTTGAAAAAAAATTTAAAATTATTATATTTTCAAAGGTTATAACCTTCAAAAATGATAAAAAATCACAAAAATAATTTTTTATATTTTTATTATTTAAATAAAAATTATAAATCACTAAATACCTAAACATTTAAATCTATAGACTCCTAAACCCCAAAACCCCCTAAATACTGAAAGCATTAAACCTATATAACCTATATAATAAAGGATAATTATAATATCTATCAATAGTTTATTAATTAATCTCTATCTTATTATTAATAGTTTATTAATTTAATTTTTGATCATTATTAATATATCTATCAATAAAATTGTTTATATTGAATTTATATGATATATAATTATTAATATTAATATAACTAAAGATTATATTCACGATTCAAAAATTTTAAGTTTTATTATATTATCAAAGGTTATAACCTATGAAAATGAGAAAAAATTACAACATTTTTTTTTGTTATTTTATTTTTTAAATTAAATACTATAAACCACTAAGTGCCTAAAAACATAAATCACTAAACACCAAATCGACAAAACCTCTAAATACTTAAACCATTAAACTAGTATACATTAATAATAAATCATAAATATCATTTAAATTTGTATTCAGTATAATTTTAAATTTTTATTTTAATTATTTATCAGTTTATTTTTATAGAAATATTAATTACAAATTAAATTATCAGTGAGACAGATCTAATTTAAATTATACCAGTATACCCTAAATAATAAATAATAAATCTCAATATTATTGTTTTCATTATAATTTAAAATATTCATTTTAATTATTTATTTGTTTATTTTTATATAAATATTAATTACAAAATAAATTATGAGTTAGATAGATATAATTTATATAAATTATTTTTCATCAAAAAAATATAGATAAACTTTTTGAAAGAAAAAAAATTTCAAAACAAATAATTATTATTTGGTAATACATTTTCCTTTGCTATTGAATCATTTTAGGTTTTCATATTATATTTTAAGTAATATGAATCTAAATCATTATAGATTTTTAATTTATTTTTTTGATTTATCAGAATATCTATCAATAAAATTGATTATATTGAATTTATATTATATTTAATTATTATGATTATTATAAATAAATATTGTATTCACTCTTTAAAAAATTTAAAAATTATTATATTTTCAAGGATTATAACCTTGAAAATATGAATAAAATAATAAAAATAAATTTTTTGTTATTTCATTTTTTAAATAAAGCATATAGACCATTAAATGCCTGCTTACTTAAATCAGTAGCTCATAAACCCTGAACCCCTAAATACATAAACCCTTTAACATCTATATACTACTTAATGAATAATAAATCTCATTTTTTGTCTATTTATTATAATTTTAAATATTCAATTTAATTATTTATAGTTTAATTTTTTACAAAAATTAATTACAAAATAAATTTCGAGCGAGACAAACATTATTTAAATAATTGATTTTTAATAAAAAAAATATAAGCTAATAAAAAGAAGAAAAATTTAAAAATTAAATATTATTATTTAGTAATATATTTTGATTTGATTTTGAATCATTTTGCGTCATGTAAATATATTTTAATTAAAATTTATATTTTATTAATAGTTTATTAATTTAATTTTTGATCATTATTATAATATCTATCATTAAAATTGTTTATATTGAATTTATAAGATATATAATCAGTAAGATTAATATAATTATACATGGTATTCACATTTCAAAAAATTTTGAGAATTATCTTATTTTCAAAGGTTATAACCTTTGAAAATCATAAAAAATCTAAAAATTTTTATTTTTATTTTTATTATTTAAATAAAACCTATAAACCACAATATGCCTAAAAACATAAATTGCTAAACTCCTAAACAATAAAACTCCTAAATAATCAAACCAATAAACTGGTATACCATATATAATAAATCACAAATCTCATTTAAATTTTTATTCATTATAATTTCAAATATTCATTTTAATTATTTATTAGATTATTTTTATATAAATGTTAATTACAAAATAAATAATGAGACAAATATAATTTTAATAATTTATTTTTTATTCAAAAAAAAAATTATAAGAAGAAGTAAAAATTAAATAACAAAAAATTATTATTTAGTAATATATTTCACTTTGATTTTGAATCATTGTAAATAGGTTTTTTAATTATATTTTAATTACTATCAATCTTATTAATAATAGTTTATTAATTTATTTTTTGATCATAATTATAATATCTATCAATAAAATTACTTATATTGAATTTTAATGTTTTATAATTATTAAGATTATTATAACTAAATATTATTTTTACCTTTGAAAAAAAATTTAAAAATTATTATATTTTCAAAGGTTATAACCTTCAAAAATGATAAAAAATCACAAAAATAATTTTTTTATATTTTATTATTTAAATAAAAATTATAAATCAATAAATACCTAAACATTTAAATCTATAGACTCCTAAACCCCAAAACCCCCTAAATACTTAAAGCATTAAACCTATATAACCTATATAATAAAGATAACTTATAATATCCATCAATAGTTTATTAATTAATCTCTATCTTATTATTAATAGTTTATTAATTTAATTTTTGATCATTATTAATATATCTATCAATAAAATTGTTTATATTGAATTTATATGATATATAATTATTAATATTAATATAACTAAAGATTATATTCACGATTCAAAAATTTTAAGTTTTATTATATTATCAAAGGTTATAACCTATGAAAATGAGAAAAATTACAACATTTTTTTTGTTATTTTATTTTTAAATAATACTATAAACCACTAAGTGCCTAAAAACATAAATCACTAAACACCTAAATCGACAAAACCTCTAAATACTTAAACCATTAAACTAGTATACATTAATAATAAATCATAAATATCATTTAAATTTGTATTCAGTATAATTTTAATTTTTATTTTAATTATTTATCAGTTTATTTTTATAGAAATATTAATTACAAATTAAATTATCAGTGAGACAGATCTAATTTAAATTAAACCAGTATACCCTAAATAATAAATAATAAATCTCAATATTATTGTTTTCATTATAATTTAAATATTCATTTTAATTAGTTATTTGTTTATTTTTATATAAATATTAATTACAAAATAAATTATGAGTTAGATAGATATAATTTATATAAATTATTTTTCATCAAAAAATATAGATAACTTTTTAAAAAAAAAAATTTCAAAACAAATAATTATTATTTGGTAATACATTTTCCTTTGCTTTTGAATCATTTTAGGTTTTCATATTATATTTTAAGTAATATGAATCATATTCATTATAGATTTTTAATTTATTTTTTTAGAATTATTAGAATATCTATCAATAAAATTGATTATATTGAATTTATATTATATATAATTATTATGATTATAATAAATAAATATTGTATTCACTTTTGAAAAAATTTAAAATTATTATATTTTCAATGGTTATAACCTTAAAATATGATAAAAAATAATAAAAATAATTTTTTGTTATTTCATTTTTTAAATAAAGCCTATAGACCATTTAAATGCCTGCTTACTTAAATCAGTAAGCTCATAAACCCCGAAACCCCTAAATACATAAACCCTTTAACATCTATATACTACTTAATGAATAATAAATCTCATTTTTATGTCTATTTATAATAATTTTAAATATTCAATTTAATTATTTATAGTTTAATTTTTTACAAAAATTAATTACAAAATAAATTTTCGAGCTAGACAAACATTATTTAAATAATTGATTTTTTAATAAAAAAATATAAGCTTATAAAAAGAAGGAAAATTTAAAAATTAAATATTATTATTTAGTAATATATTTTGATTTGATTTTGAATCATTTTGCGTCATGTAAATATATTTTAATTAAAATTTATATTTTATTAATAGTTTATTAATTTAATTTTTGATCATTATTATAATTATCTATCATTAAAATTGTTTATATTGAATTTATATGATATATAATCAGTAAGATTAATATAATTATACATGGTATTCACATTTCAAAAAATTTTAAAAATTATCTATTTTCAAAGGTTATAACCTTTGAAAATCATAAAAAAATCTAAAAAAAATTTTCTTATTTTTATTATTTAAGTAAAACTATAAACCACAATATGCCTAAAAACATAAATTGCTAAACTCCTAAACAACAAAACTCCTAAATAATCAAACCAATAAACCGGTATATCCATATATAATAAATCACAAATCTCATTTTAATTTGTATTCATTATAATTTTAAATATTCATTTTAATTATTTATTAGTTTATTTTTTATAGAAATGTTAATTACAAAGTAAATAATGAGTGAGACAAATATAATTTTAATAATTTATTTTTTATTCAAAAAAATATATAAGCTTATAAAAAGAAGTAAAAATTAAATAACAAAAAATTATTATTTAGTAATATATTTTACTTTGATTTTGAATCATTGTAATAGGTTTTTAAATTATATTTTAATTACTATCAATCTTATTAATAATAGTTTATTAATTTATTTTTTGATCATTATTATAATATCTATCAATAAAATTACTTATATTGAATTTTAATGTTTTATAATTATTAATATTATTATAACTAAATATTATTTTTACCTTTGAAAAAAATTTAAAAATTATTATATTTTCAAAGGTTATAACCTTCAAAAATGATAAAAAATTCAAAAATAATTTTTTATAATTTTATTATTTAAATAAAATTATAAACCACTAAATACCTAAACATTTAAATCTATAGACTCCTAAACCCCAAAACCCCCTAAATACTGAAAGCATTAAACCTATATAACCAATATAATAAAGATAACTATAATAATCTATCAATAGTTTATTAATTAATCTCTATCTTATTATTAATAGTTTATTAATTTAATTTTTGATCATTATTAATATATCTATCAATAAAATTGTTTATATTGAATTTATATGATATATAATTATTAATATTAATATAACTAAAGATTATATTCACATTTCAAAAATTTTAATATTATTATATTATCAAAGGTTATAACCTATGAAAATGAGAAAAAATTACAACATTTTTTTTTGTTATTTTATTTTTAAATAATACTATAAACCACTAAGTGCCTAAAAACATAAATCACTAAACACCAAATCGACAAAACCTCTAAATACTTAAACTATTAAACTAGTATACATTAATAATAAATCATAAATATCATTTAAATTTGTATTCAGTATAATTTTAAATTTTGATTTTAATTATTTATCAGTTTATTTTTATAGAATTATTAATTACAAATTAAATTATCAGTGAGACAGATCTAATTTAAATTGAATCAATATACCATAAATAATAAATAATAAATCTCAATATTATTGTTTTCATTATAATTTAAATATTCATTTTAATTAGTTATTTGTTTATTTTTATATAAATATTAATTACAAAATAAATTATGAGTTAGATAGATATAATTTATATAAATATTTTTCATCAAAAAAATATAGATAAACTTTTTAAATAAAAAAAATATCAAAACAAATAATTATTATTTAGTAATACATTTTCCTTTGATTTGAATCATTTTAGGTTTTCTAATTATATTTTAAGTAATATGAATCTTATTCATTATAGATTTTTAATTTATTTTTTGTGAATTATTAGAATATCTATCAATAAAATTGTTTATATTGAATTTATATTATATATAATTATTATGATTATTATAAATAAATATTGTATTCTCTCTTGAAAAAAATTTAAAATTATTATATTTTCAAGGTTATAACCTTGAAAATATGAGAAAAAATAATAAAAATAAATTTTTGTTATTTCATTTTTTAAATAAAGCCTATAGACCATTAAATGCCCGCTTACTTAAATCAGTAAGCTCATAAACTACGAAACACCTAAATACATAAACCTTTTAATATATATATACTACTTATTGAATAATAAATCTCATTTTTATGTCTATTTATTATAATTTTAAATATTTAATTTAATTATTCATAGTTTAATTTTTTACAAAAATTATTTACGAAATAAATTTCGAGCCAGACAAACATTATTTAAATAATTGATTTTTAATAAAAAAAATATAAGCTCATAAAAAGAAGGAAAAATTTAAAAATTAAAAATTATTAATTAGTAATATATTTTGATTTTATTTTGAATCATTTTGCGTCATGTAAATATAATTTAATTAAAATTTATATTTTTATTAATAGTTTATTAATTTAATTTTTGATCATTATCATAATATCTATAATTAAAATTATTTATATTGAATTTATATGATATATAATTAGTAAGATTAATATAATTATACATGGTATTCATATTTCAAAAAATTTAGAAATTATCTTATTTCAAGGTTATAACCTTTGTAAAATCATAAAAAATCTAAAATATTTTTTATTGTTACTTACTTTAATGTAAAATCCTATAAACCAAATATGGCATTAAACATCATAATTGCTTAAACTACGAACACACTGAAACCTCCTAAATAATCAAACAATAATACAGGGTATACCATATATAATAATATCACCAAATCTCCTTTTAATTGCTAATTTCATATTAATGTAAATATCATTTTAATTATTTATTAGATTAATTTTTGCATTACTAATGTTAATTCCAAAGTAAATAATGCGTTAGCCAAATTTAATTTTAATAATTTTATTTTTATTCCAAACAAAGATATTAATCTTCCTATACAGTAAGGTTGGTAAAACCGTTTTAAATAAAAAAACATTATTATTTAGTAATCTATTGTACTTTGATTTTGTCATCATTGTAATATCAGGTTTTAATTTATGTTTACTAACTATCATTACTTATTTAAATCTTTATTAATTTAATTTTTTTTTG
>JAREIK010011144.1:0-29084 GCA_029783825.1 Sapria himalayana
TACCTACTTGACTCTCATCCTTTCTATTTATCTTCTATTGAGTATCTATCTATCTATCTATCTGTCTGTCTATGAATCAATCTATCAATTTAACTATAAATTTGTCTATCAATCTTTCTATTGTGTCTATCAATTTGTCTAATAATCTATCTAACAATCTACGTATAAATATTAGTACAATATATCTATCAATCTGTCAATAAATCTTTCTATTAATCTATCAATTTATCTATCTATGAATCTAATTATCAATCTTTATATCAATCTGTCTATCAATCTAATTCTATATCTATCTATATATCTGTATATCAATCTAATTCTATATCTATCTATATATCTCTCTATCTATCTTCCTATCTATCTATTAATCAATAAATATATTTATCTATATGTCTAACTTTCTCTCTATTTATACATCTATCTATCCATCTATCTATTTGTCTATTTAACCATCTGTCTAACTATATATGTATCTATCTATCTTTCTATATATCAATATGGTTATCTATCTATATAACAATCTACCTATCAATTTGTTTATAAATATTTTTTTATTTGTCTATCTTTTTGTTGAACTATCTTTGTATCTATTATATATATATATATATATATATATATATATATCTTTCTATTTGTCTATCTATATATTTATATATCTATCTATCTACCTATCTTTATGTTTATCAATTTCTCTATCTATCTATATATCTATCTATTAATCTACCTATAAACCTTTTTTTCAATCTATCTTGTAATCTATCTATCAATCTAATTATCAATATGTATATCAATTTGTATATCAAGCTGTCTAGTATCCTGTCTATATATATTTCTATCTAACTGCCTGTTTTATATGTCTATTTCTATCTATCTGTCTAACTTTTATCTATCTATCTATCTATCTATCGATCTTATCTATGTGTCTATAAATCTGTCTATCTAACTATTTATATCTATATATCTTTCTTTCAATCAATCTATCTATATTTATATATCTATCTATCTAACTAACTAACTAAAATCTATCTATATATCGGTAGTATATCTATCTATATATCTGTCTAGCCTGTTGTTTACATATCTGTGTATCTTTCTTTCTAGTTACCTATGTATCTATCTATCTATGTATATGTCTATAAATTTATCTATCATTCAATCTATCAATCTATATATAAATATGTCATTAATCTGTTTTATCAATCTATCTATAAATAGTATATCATTATGTCAATTATTCAACCTATCAATCAATCTATATATAAATTTATGTATAAATTTGTCTGTTAATCTGTGTATCAATTTGTTAATTAATTTGTCTATTAATCTATCAATTAAATTATCACTCTTTCTATCTGAATATCTATCTATCCATCTATTTATCTGTCTATCTATATGTCTAACTATTCATCAATCTTTCCATCTATCTATCCATCTTCTATTTGTTTATTTATCAGTCTATCTATCTATCAATCTATCTATTAGTCAAACTATATGTATATCTTTTATTATAACTAACTATCTATCTATCTATTTATGTATCTATTTGTCTGTCTAACTATTTGGCGATATATATATCTATGTATCTCTTTGTGTATCTCTATTTATTTATGTATCTATTTATCAATCTATCTATATTTGTTTCAATCTATATATTTATCTATTTATATATCTAAATGTCTATCATTATGTATATAAAACTATCTATTATTTGTATATCTATCTATATATAAATCTACACTATATATCTATCTATTTGTCTATCTTCTCTCTATCTATCTATCCATCTTTCTTTCTATCGATCTATCTATTTGTCTATCAATTTGCTATATCTCTGTCTAGCTATCTATCTATCTATCTTTCTTTCTTTCTACCTTTCAATCTATATATCTATTAATATGTCAATCAATCTATCTATCATTCTTACTAACAATCTATCTATCAGTCTAATTATCAATCTATCTATAAATCTATCTATCTATCTTTCAATCTATTTGTCTATTTATCTGCCTATCTATCTATCAATGCGATTTTCTATCTCTCCGTCTATCTATATGTTTATCTATCTATTTTTCTATCTACCCATCTATTTATCCATATAACTATCCATCCATCCATCTATCTTTTATCTTTCTATCAATCTATGTATTTACATATTTGTCAACCTACCTATCTCTCTATCTATCAGTCTAATTATATGTCTATCATTCTTTCTATCTATGTGTCTATCTATCTATCTATCTATCAAATTGTCAATTTTTCTAACTATCTACGAATCGATCTGTTCATAAATCTATTTATTTATTTATCTATCTATCTATCAAACTATCTTTCTATCTATATATCTATCAATTTATATATCTTTTTTTTCTATATATAATATATATATATAATCTATCTATCTATCTATTTATTTGTCTGTCTATCTATCTGTCAATCTATCGATCTTCTATCTATATGGTTGTCTATTTATCTTTCTAGCTATCTATTATTCTATCATCTATATGTCAATCTATATGTCCAAATCTATATGGTTTTCAATCTATCGCTCTATCTTTCTAGCTATCTATTTATTGTATATCTCTCTGTCAAAAATTACTATATATATAAAATTTATCTATCAATCTTGTCTGTCTGTTAGTCTATATATCTGTCAATCTATCTATATATCTATCAGTCTATCTATTTACTAACTAGTTATCTATCTATCTATCATCTGTCTGTCTTGTATCTGTCTATCTATCTATCCATCTATGTCTATCTATCAATCTATCTATCCATATAATTATTCATCTTCTATCCATCTATCTCTCCATCTATATCACTATTTATCTGTCTAACTATGAATATATTTATCCATCTATCTTTCCTCTCTCAATTCATCTATCTATCCTTCAATCTATATGTCTATCTATCCATCTATCTATTTTGTCTATCTATTCGTCTATCTAGTAGGACTATCCTTCCATCTATCTATCCATCTATATGACATCATATCTATACATCTATCTATATGACTATATTCATCAATTTTTCCATTTATCTATTCATCTATCTATCTATTAATTTATCTATCTGTGTATCTATCCATATCTATCCATTTATCTTTCCATCTATCTATTAATCCATCTTTTTATCCGCCTGATCAATCTATCTATTTATCCATCGTTCTATCCATCTATCTATCATTTAACTATCCATCTATCTATCCATCTATTTATCTGTCTATCTATATAACTATTTATTTATCTATCAATCTATCTTTCTGTCTATCTACCTGTTATATATTTGTTTATATACCTATCTTGCTATCTATCTATCGATCTATCTATCAATATGTCGATCTATTCATCTACATATGTCTAGCTATCTTTTTAGTAACGGTCTATATATCTATCTATCTTTCTGTCTGTCTATCTAGCTGTCTATCTATCTATCTATCTTTCTTTCTTTCTAACTATTTGTCTAACTATGTGTCTATCTATCTGTCTATCTATCTGTCTGTATAAAATCTATTTGTCTATCTATCTATCTATTTTCCAATACATACATACATACATACATACATATATATATATATATATCTATGTATCTATCTATTCAATTATCAATATAATTATTTGTCTATATATATATATATATATCTATCTATCTATTATTCAATCTATCTATCTATCTATCTTTCTATCTGTCTATCTATCTATCTATCAATTTCTCAATCAATCAATAAATCAATATTTCTATCTATCTATCTATCTATATCAATCTATCTATCTATCTATCTATCTATTTGTCTATATATATATCTATCTATATATCTATCTTTCTGTCTATCAGTCTATCTTTCTGCCTATCTATCTATCTATCTTTCTTTCTTTATATCTATATATCTATACATCTATCTATCTATCTATCTATCAATCTTTCTAACTCTCCATCTTTCTATTCCTCTATATTTTTATTTATCTATCCATATATCTATAAGTCGTTCTATCCATTTATTTATCCATTTAACTATTCAAAAATCTTTCTTTTCGTCTTTATATCTATCCATCTATCTATCAGTCTACCTATCTATTTATCAATATGTCTATCTATCTGTCAATATATACATCTCTCTATCCATTTTTTTATACATTTATATATCCATCTATCTATCCTTCTATCTATCTATCCATCTATCTATTAGTCTATCTATCCAAAATTTATGCATCTATCTTTCTTTATATCTTTCCATCTATCTATCCAACTATCTTTTCATATATCTTTCCATCTTTTTATCCTTCAATATATTCATTTATATTTCCATCTATTTATCTGTCTATCTTATGTCTTTCTAACTGTGTTCTATCTATCAATATATTTGTATGTCTATCTATTTATTTACCTATCATTCTATATGTCTTTCTATTTGTCTCTCTTTTGGTCTGTCTATATGACTATATATATATATATATATGTTTATCTATTAGTCTATCTCCATATCTTTCTATCTATTTGGCTATCTATCTGTCTGTCTATCTAACTATCTATCAGTGAGTATATCTATTTATATATTAATCATTCTATCTATATGTTTGTCTATATATATATATATATATATATATATATATATATATGTATGTATGTATGTATGTATATCTATATATCTGTCTTTTTTTTTCAAAGTTTGATTTATTAATTATATAACCCTCTCTTTTGGCAGAGGAATACCATTGTTTACAAGCTAATTTCTACTCATTTCCCATTTACATCCATTCATAAACTTTAACATACAATATTTAATGTAACATTAAAACTATCAAGTGCTGAAAATGCACTTGTCTTTCTCTTTATGAAGTTTCTTAGTGCTTAAATTTTTATTTCCATTAAACTTCTGCAATTAAATCTTTATGCTTTGCATTTCCGGTTTGGTAGCTACCATTCCTTTTTATTTAGCTCTGCTAATCTTCTAGTCCATTTGATTCTCTGAGCTTTTGTGCTTGCATGTGCTTGTTATGTTCAGATTTCTTCCCAGTAGTTTTGTGACCCCTGCAGCCTTTTTTTTAGAAGTTCTGCCAGCATACTGTCCTCCTCGATACTTATTACATACACTTATAATCTTGCCGACACTTCTGTATACTCCAAATACTCATAACAGATATCAGCTCTTTCCAAGCTCATATCTGTCAATTTTACAAAAGTGAGGTCTGTCAGCTTTTTCAAGCTGATATCTGTCTGCATATACATGTAAGCATACCAAAATCAGTTGGAAAACAGCTTTTACCAGCTTTTTCCAGCACATACTGCCTACATGTACATGTAAGTATACTGGAAAACACCATCTCAGTTTTCCAGAACAGCAGTTTTAGAGATAGAAGTTCCAAAACATATACATATAACAGACATTTTCCAGAACAGCAACTGGAAAACCCTTACAGAAGTTCCAACATTTTGTAAGAGTGTCTACCTTACATAGAGGTGTCTATTGACACTTCTATGAAAGAGTGTCTACCTTACACCAATTTACATCAGGCCAACTAACTTACATCCTCACATCTTTACAGACGCTTATATGTGTCTGCAAGAGTGTCTACCTTACACCCTTACATAACCCTTACAGACCCTTATACCAGCTAACTCCCTTACAGCAACTGGATAACAATTTCTTCATGTAATTCCCTGCAAAATTATTAACAAAGATACTATAATTCTATGAAATTAATATTAGAGTGTCTACCTTTACTTTATTCACTGCTCCTTAAACCTTTAACCTATATATGAAAACAAAACCAAAAAACACAACCAAGCAAAACAAATATCCAAGATCCCAAGCATAACAATTATTTTTGGTCTATCTTTTATTGCCCTCCCCACGGGACCGGGGTGGCTCTTCATTTGTTTCATGACCTCCTCCTGTAATAGAGTTTATATCTGCAAAACAGTCAAGTAATCTTTATTTTTTTTTATAAATATCATATTTTAAAAATAAGTTCTTCTCTTCCCCTCTTTATCCTTTAGATCTAAGTTTTTATTTTTGTTTTTTTGAATTCTAATATATGGGAAACCTATTTTATCTAGACTTATTAAACCTTTATATTTGTCAAGGATATCTTTCCCTTCAAATTCTTGAAAACCTCTCTTTGTACCCTCTTTTGCTAATTTATCTGCCAAAGCATTTGCTTCTCTGAATATATGTATAATTCCCCCTTTAAGTTCTATTAGTAGTGTTTTAATTTTATCAATATCTGCACTTGAATATTCTGAAAATTATTATCTTTACATATTTGTAAACCTTTATGCAAAGCCATAACATCTACATCCAAGGCGGATGAGGCTAAACCATTCATTGTGAATGCTCTTATCACTTTGCCTTCGTCGTTTCTTATGGCTCCCCCTCCACCTACAGCTCCCATATCCCATTCAAAGCTCCCACCATATTTAATACTAGGCCATTACGTTGGGACTTTTTCCATCTGATAATTTTAATTTCTAGTCTTTTCTTTGTCCTTGTAATTAGACACCAAGCTTCTTTCCTATTTTCATCTATTCCTACACTTCCAAGCTTAATAGGCCTACAGGCTAAGATAAATGCACATTCTTTTTTAATTTTATCTAGAATATTTACTGCATTCATTGGAATGCCATCAAATCTGCTTTTATTTCTTTCTTTCCAAAGACACCATACAACAATGTGAGGTATGTATATCCTTAGCCATTTAATGATCTTGTTCTTTGTTTTAGTTTCCTTCCATTTTTTTATTCTTTCTATCAATACATCCGAGCCTTTTCTAACTCAACTTCTATTTCTAGATTATTCCATATGTTTTTAGCAATCTTCCCTGTTGAAAATAGATGATCCATACTTTCTATTTCTTGGTTACAACATTCGCATCTAGATGCTAATCTTATACCTTTCTTTTGAATGTGCTCATCAATCGGGATGGCTTTTGAGAGAACTTTCAACATAAAAATGTTTATTTTTTGTGGAAGTTCCTTTTTCCATGCTTCTTCAAAAATCAACTGTGGAATTTTTTTAGTTTTCACCAGCTCTTTTACACTTTTTAAAGTAAATTTTCCTTGTGCATTTAAGGACCATTTCTATCCACTTTTAGTTAATATGGAATGATTTTCCACCATATTTCATTGCTTGTAAATTAAATTCCAGCTTTTTGACGCTATTTTTGTATTATTAAAAGCATTACTACCTAGTCCGTATCTAGCTTTTATATATGCCACCCAAAGACTATTGTTTTTATTATTTTTAATTATCCACCAGTTCTTGCAGGCCCAAGCTTTTGCTATATCGTTAAGATTTGAGAAGCCCAAGCCAGCTTCCTTTAACGGAAAGCATAGGTCTTCCCATTTTTTCCAATGCAGCTTATATTTGCTTCCATTTTTTCTCATAGGAAGTTTGACATTTCTCTTTCTAGTTTTCTTATGATAGTTTTCGGTGGCTGTAAAGACATTAGAGCATGTGTCAGTGACCCCTACAATACATGTGAGATTAGAGTAACTCTTCTTGCCATACTTAGTAGATTTTCTTTCCAACCTATGATCTTTCGCCTTAATTTTTCCACTAGGAATACTAGGTATCCCCCCTTTAGCCTTCCCTCATAGATCGGGCACCCGAGATACATTAGCACACCCTTTTTATGTGTTAATCCGGTGATATTTTTTATCTTTTGAGCTATATTTTCAAGAGATTTTTCTGCTATCATAAATTGACATTTATTCTTATTCAACATCTGTCCAGTTTCTTCTTCCATTGTATTTAGTAATTTCATCATATGCCTTATGGATCGGTTACTGGCATTTGAGAAAATTATAATATCGTCTGCGTATGCCAAGCAGCACACCGTCGGTGTATTTCTTGGTTGCTTATATCTAACAATTTTCCCCTCACTCATTTCCTTTTTTTAAATTTACAATAAAGAGTTCTAGATAGATATTGAAAAGGGAGAGAGAAAGAGGGTCCCCTTGTCTAAGTCCTTTTGAGGTTTTAAATTCGTTACCTACTTGCTATTTTATAAGTATTTTAACCAATACGCCTGATATACATCTATGTAGTAAATCTATCCAAAATTCCGAGAAACCCATTTTTCTCATTAAATAACATAATATTTCACATTCTACCCTATCAAATACTTTAGAAAGATCTAGTTTCAATATTATATTACATCCTCTCGACTTAGCTCCTATCTCTCTAATCAATTCTGAGGCTAGATTGATGTTTTCCATCATCAATCTATCTTTAACAAAACTTATTTGTTCTATCGATATAATAGATGGGAGGATCTTACTGAGTCTACTCTGAATTACCTTAGCTAATATCTTGTAGATTGTATTACATAAACTAATTGGCTTGTAATCTTCTTCTGTCTGCGGGTTAGATTTCTTAGGGACCAAAACAATATAAGAATTAGTCCATGCCTTTGTAATTTCTACGCATGCAGAAATCCAAACAATGGCTATGACTAGCTCTTTTTTAATAAAGTTCTAGCTGCGCTAAAAAAACCCATTATTCCATCCGTCAGGACCTGCAGTGCTATCTTTAGTTGCATTAAAAAATGCCTCTTTGAATTCTTCTGTTGAGAATTCTTCTAAAATTTTATTATCATTTTCTGAGACTTTTCTCTCTATATTTTGAATTAATTCATTTTTATAATAAATTTTTCTCGGAGTAAATGCCTTGCATAATAAATTTTTGAAATATTCTTCTAATTCATTTTTTATATCATCTTCTTTATCTAGCCATTTACCATTAGATACTTTTAACCCTTTTTTTTGTTTTTGTATTCTTACTTTGGCTATTACATTAAAGAATTTTGTATTTTTGTCTCCATCTTTTAACCACTTGATTCTCGCCCTTTGCTTCCAAAAAACTTCTTCCATATGCATTCTAAGTCTTAATTCAGCTTTGGCCTTACTCAGCTGGATACTTGAGTTATCGTCTTTTTGATCCAACTTAATTTCCAGGGTAGTCACTTCCTGTTCCATTTCCTAAATATTTTTATTGATTTTTCCAAAAACCTCATTGTTCCATTTGCATAATGCCTGACTTAAATTACGTAATTTCTTCGCTAAAATTTGCATAGGATTATCTGAAATAGGTTTTTTCCCAGATTCCATTACTATGCCATCATACCCTTTATGCTTTCCCCACATATTTTGAAACATAAATCCTTTATGTTTCCCTTCGCTATTTTCAAATGTTATTAGCAAAGGGTTATGATCCGAGCATGTTCTATTGAGATGCCTGACCTTTATCCCGCCAATCTTGTCCACCCATTTAGTGTTAAGTAGGACTCGATCTAGCCTGGACCATATCACTTTCTTCCTCTTCCAGTTGTTACACCATGTAAAGTTAGAGCCTAGGAAGTCTACTTCCATTAGATTTGCTCTTGAAATTGCCTCATTAAAATGAGCTAATGCCATTTGGTCAGGAAGTCTTCCTCCCCTTTTTTCGTTAGCATTTCTAATTACATTGAAGTCTCCTCCAATAATCCATGGAGAATTTAATGCTGCTATTTTTTCCATCTCCTTCCATATAGCTTTTCTTTCTTCCTTAGCATTGCTTGCATACACCACATATATAATTGGGTTTTGAATGCTTCCTAATTTAAAGCTTATAATCTGCTCAGCTTCTGCTATAATTTCAATATCCATCGATCTTTTCCACAAAATCCATAATTTACTATTTACGTTTGAAAAGGCCTTTTCAAGACCAAGAACATTCCTATATTTATCTAGCTTATCTTTATTTACCATTGGTTCAGCTAGAATGACTATCTTAATTTTATATATTTTAATTAATTTTTTTAGTCTATTTAAAGTAGGAGAGTTCGCCACTCCTCTTAAGTTCCAATATAAGCTATTAAACATTTCAAGTGAATTTTGCTTGAGCTCTAGTCGTGTACTTCAAATCATATTTTTTGTTAACATGTTTTTTCTTGTTTCTTGAGGGTTTGTTTAAACTTGGTGTAGCTTGTTATATTGTGCTTAATAATTTTATTTTATCCAGGCTTTTGCTCATTTTTCTAATAGCCTCCATTGCCCTCTCTCTCTCTCTCTTGCGGGATATTACTCCATATTTTCTATTTTCTTATTTTTGAATCGTCAAGTGTTAATTTTGATTCAATCTTAGTTTCTTGCCTGCTTGAGCTTATTAAGGGCCAGCTTTTTGCGTCTGTTTCTTCCTCCGATAGAATATCATCCTCCTCCCAGTTATATTCTACCATTTTCTCCATTATTTTTGTCTCTCTTCCCCACTCCCTTCTATTACTTCTAGCTTTCTTTCCTCTTCTATCTTCCAGCCCCTTTACTCCCCATTCAGCCTCCTTAGATGTCTCCTCTAGCCACTTTCTGATATCTGCCATTTTTCCCCTTCTAAAAGCTTTTCCAGCCTTGTATCTTTGCTTATATCTCCCTATTTCTCTCCCCTTTCTGCCTCCCTCTCACTTTCCTCAACCTTTTCTAGTGACCCCTCTTCTACCCCATCCCCCATTATCTCTTCTGGGCTTTCTTCCATTCCTCTAAGGTACTTCTTCTGCACTAATACTTCTGCCGCTTCTATTCTATTCCCTGCTCCTCTTTTCTCCCTCTCTATTTCATCCTCCCCTTTGCCCCTTTCACTATCTTCTATACCCTGCCCTTTCTTTACCCATTCACTCCCTTTCCATTTTCTCTCTACTTTACTAAACTTCCCCTCTCTCCTCTTCCCTCCACTGGCCATGCAAACTTCTTCCTCATGCCCCATTTTGTGGCAGTATGTACAGTATCTTGGGGTGGATTCTGGATAGACTTCCTACCAGAGTCCATTGGTGAGGTCACTGCCAATCCACACTCTACTCGGTAGAGGGAGCCTAATGTCAACTTCCACACAAATCCTAGCAACGCTAGGTCTAGTTATACATGCTTTAGCTTCATCTAGAAGCCATGGTTTATAGAAACAGAGCCCAATAGAGTAGAGAGATAGCTTGTTAAAGAAGTGCAAGGGGAGTTTCGGTAAGTTAAGCCATACTAGTGCGTGCGAGGATTCCTCAAGAGGTGTGAAGCTCAGTGACCATTTGAAGATGGGCATGGGAAGCCCCGCGATGCTCCACTATCATCTGCCCCATATTCGGAGGAAGTCATCTTCTTCCTTGAACTGGAAGAAGGCGTGCTTGCCATCATACCATACGAGCTTCACCACTGCCCGTAACTTCAAGGAGGCGAAGAATTCATGAATGGCATTAATTTCAGGCCGACCGTGCGAGAATTTTCCAATAAGAGTGAGCTCGAATGAGTCTTCCAGTTTATTGAGCACTTCCTTCGAAAACAGGACTGTGGGAGACTCCATTTTTGTTTCAAAGTTTGGAAAAATGGGAGTGGTTTCTTTGAAGAGAGATGAGAATGATTTCTCATTAGAAGGCAATTTGGAATTCCTCATTTTTGGCTTGGTATATCTATATCTATATATCTTTCTTTTTATATATCTATCTATATATCTTTCTATATGTCTATCTCTCTGTCTATCTAGTTCTTTGTGAATTTGTCTATCTATTGGTATACCTATCTATCAATCTATCTCTATATCTATCTATATATATATTTATATATCTATCTATATCTATCTATCGATGTATCTATCTATCCATCTATTGGTTTGTCAACTTGTCTATCTATCTATCTATCTATTTGTCTACCTATATGTCTATTTTTCTAACTTTCGGTCTGTCTATCTATATATCAATCTATCGATCAATCTGTATGTCTGTTTATCAGTCTATATATCTATCTATCTATATATCATTATGTCTATCTATCTATTTATCTATCTGTCTGTATGTCTGCCTATCTATTTGTGAATCTATCTATCTATTTGTCTCTCTATGAATTTATCTATCTGCCCATCAATCTATATCTCTATCTATCTGTCTATCTATTTTTGTCTACCTATCTATATATCTATGTGTCTATCCATCTATTTATCTGTATGTATGTGTATATGTTTGTCAATCTACCTGTCTAGCTATATATTTATCTAGCAATCTATGAATCTTTCAATTGAGCTATCTACCTATCTTTTGCTCTATATTTTTGTCTATGTGTCTGTCTATGTGTCTATCTATCTAGTTATCTATTTGTCTGTCTATCAATCAGTCTATCGATCGATCTATCTATCTATCTATCTATTTGTCTAACTATATATCTATCTATGTGCCTCTTTAAATTAAAATCTTTCTATCTAACTATATATCTATCTATCTGTCTTTCAATCTATAGAGCATTCTATCAATCTATTTATCTATATATCTATTTATCTATTCATCTATCTCTCTAACTATCTATCTATCTCTCTATCTATCTAAGTAACTATCTATTTATCTGTCTATCTGTCTATCTATCTATCTATCTATAAGTCTATCTATCTCTCAACCTCTCTAATTATCTCTCTATCTATTTGTATATATAACTGTCTATCAATCTATATGTTTATCTATCTGTATACCTATTAATATATATATATATCTATTTATCTATTTGTCTATTTTATTTTCAATATATCTATCTATCTATCTATCTATCTTCCGACTGATCTATCTACCTGTCTATCTATATTTCTATCTATCTTTATCTATCTCTATAACCATCTATCTATCCATCTATTTGTCCTTCTATTTATCCACTGATTTATCCAACCTTTTATCCATATATCTATCCGTCTATCTATCCATCTATCCATCTATCCATCAATTTTTCTATCCACATATATATATATATATATATATATATATATATATATATATATATATATATATATATATATATATATATCCATTTATCTATCTGTCATTCTCACAATCTTTCTATGTGTCTCTCTATTTGTTTGTCTATTTGTCTTTATATCTATCTGATGATGTGTTTATCTATCTGTCTATCTTTCTGTATATCTATCCATGTCTATATCTATCTATCTATCTATCTGTCTATCTGTCTATCTATATGTATATATGACTATCTTTCTATCTATCTATAAGTCTATCTATCTATTTGTTTATCTATCTATCTATCTATCTCTATATACATGTCTTTCAATCTTTTTGTCTATCTTTTTGTCTATCTGTTTATCTATTTATCTAACTATATGTTTTTTAATCTATCTATATATCTGTTGTCAATATATCTTTCTATCCGTCTATGTATATATTGGTCTATCTGTCTATTTTTTGTCTGTCTATTTATCTATCTATATTTCTTTTTATCTTTCTTTCTATTTGTCTATCTTTCTATCTATATGTCTAGCTATCTGTCTGCCTATCTGTCTAGCTATCTGTCTGCCTATCTGTCTAGCTTTCTATCTCTCTCTCTATCTATCTTCTTACTTATCTATCTGTCTATCTATATATCTTCTTTCCTACCTATTTTTGTATCTATCTATCTTTATTTATCTCTATCTATCTATTTGTATATTTGACTATTATGAGATGAACTAAAAAATTCTCGTCCCATGTAAATGTAGGTTTGTTCTTGACACTCTTATTTTGTGTAGATCTGTGTTGTCTCAAATCAGATCTATGACTGCTTTTTATCGATCATCTGTGGATTTAAACTATTGAAATGTTAATAGCCATTACAATTCCTAATTGAACCTACAGGTGTGGGAAAATTCAATACCATGCAGCCTGTTGTAATTTCAACTTCCATTTCCTTTTTTTAGCACTTTCTAACTTTTTTATAATTAACCATGTACTGATGCATGAAGCTGTGCAAAACAGAAGAATATTTTGATGGGTAGTTCACTAGAAATCTTGGAGTATTCATGATTCAATAATTTCAAAATAAGCTCATGATTATCTCGTTGTGTGAAATTTCTACCAAATGGAAATAGGTGTTGTATGCTCTAGTCTATCTATTTATTAGTGGCATAGTGTTGCGATCTTTATTGGTTTATAAATTTACTATGTTATGCTCTGAGGACAAAGAAGTAGAAGATGCTGACCATGCCTGAGAGACCTATATGTGTGTTTTTAAAGCCATAGATTATTTTCTTCTGTTGTCTTTGATGGTATGTGTATTTGCATGAAAGTACATGTGTATGTGTCATCTGAGGCTATGTAATTATATATACATACAGATAATGCTACAGTATATATGTACTTATATACTACAAAATATATGTATTTATATATTGAGTATATACATACATATATACAATAGTATATTCGTATATATATACCAAGTATATTTTTATGTATATATCAAGTATATATATAGGTGGGTGCTAATATTTTTGTAGACATGTATATATTGTCATACATACAAACCCATTTACACACACACACAAACACATGTTTGATATATATAATTACTTGGGCCGGTCTGGTCATCATTGTGCATTGCTTACCAATGTAGGTCATAAAAGTCATGGGTATTAGATCCACCCCAATGTTGTGGCAAGAAGATATTTTTGGTCCAGGCTAGCCATGCAGATAGAGGTTGGTCTTAAATCTCTTAGTAATTGTTTAGATATGTAATTTTAACATGGTACAATGCATATGTATGAGGAAATAAGTTTTATTGCAGTAGGTTCTAATGTCATTTGTTCTAATTGTACAAGGTCTTAGAAGGATGATGATGATGATGCTCATGTAGTGTCATGTAATTTTATTAGATTACACAAAACTACATTCAATCAGAATGAAAAATGTACATTACTTGATTTTTATATGCCTAGAGTGCCAAAAGGAATATTGGGTCCTATTTTGGGAGAAGTAGCTTGCCGACTTGTCAAACACTCGCTCAATCTAAAAAGGAGTGGTTGGCAGGGAAGTTCTTCAGTCGAGCATCATCACCTACCCCACTTTTATTATCAGCAGATATAGTAGCAACAGTAGCAATATATACGTGTGTATATACTATAGTATATATGTATGTATATACTTTAGTATATAAGTAAATATATACTTAGTATATATGTATGTATATACTATAGTAAATATGTAGTATTATATATATCTGTCTATCTATCTATCTATCTTTCTGTCAATTTTACTATATATCTATCTATATATCTATCTATCTGTATATCTACCTATTCATCTATATATCTATCAATATATCTTTCTATGTATCTATCCATCTATCTATATATTTGTCTATCTATATCTCTATCTATCTATCGAACTATCTGTCTATATATCTATTTATTTATCTATATATCTTTTTGTCTATCTATTTGCCTATCTATTTTTCTATCTATATGTTTATCTATATATATATATATATATATATATATATATATATATATATATATATCTATCTAATAATCTTTAAATCTATCTAACTATTTGTCTATAAATTTGTCGATCAATCTATCTATCAATCTGTTTATCAATCTCTCTATCAATATATATATATCAATCAATCTAACAATCTATCTATATATCTGTCTATCTATCTATATTTTATCTATCAATCTATCTATCGGTCTATTTATCATTTTATCTATCTATGTATGTATCTGTCTGTCTATCTGTATGTCTGTCTATCTATCAATCTATCTCTCTATTTATCTATCTTTCTATCTATTTTTCTATCTATCTACATATCAATATACCTACCGATCTTTTTGTCTACCTATCTATTTATCTATATATCTATATATTTATATGTCCATATCTCTATCTATCTATCTTTTTAAATATATATCTATTTGTTTGTCTATCTATCTGTCTATCTATATATCTATTTATCTATCTATCAATGAATCAACCAATCAAACTATATATCTATCTGTCTATCTATGTTTATATCTATCTATCTATCTATCTATCTATCTATCTGTCTACCTGTCTACCTGTCTATCTATTTATATATCTATCTATTTATTTATTTGTATATCCATATATCTATCTTTCAGTCTAACTTTCTAACAATTTGTCTATCTATATGTCTATCAATTTGTCTATCAATCTTTCTATTAATATGTCTATCAAACTATCTATCAATCTACCTATTATTCTCTCTATAAATCTATCTATCAATCACTCTAATAATCTATCTATCTACTTATCTATCTGCTATCTATCTACCTATCTATATATCTATATATATGTCTAACTATCTAGTTATCAATCTATCTAGCTATCTGTGAATCTATTTGTCTATCTTTCTAACTATCTACCTATCTATTTAGCTATATATTAGTCGATTTATTTCTATATCTTTCTATCTATCCTTCTATATAACTATCTGTCTATGAATCTATCAATTAATCAGTCAATCAATGTATACCTATATGTTTATCTATCTATCTATATGTCTAACTATCTGTCTATCTATCTATCTAACTACCTGTATATCGAACTATCTATCTAACATTTTGTTTTTCTAATTTTCTATCTATATGTCTATCTATCTATCGATGTATCTATTTGTCTGCCTGCCTATCTATTTGTCTATCTATTTATTTATCTACATGTCTATCAACATGTCTATTTATCTATCTATCTATTTGTTGAACTATTTGCCTATTAACTTATCGATAAATATGACTATCCAATTGTCTATCTATCTGTCTAACTATTTGTATATTTATCTATCTATTTATCTATCAATCTGTATGTCTGTCTATTTATCTATCTGTCTATCTATCTAACTATCTATCTGTGTATTAATATGTTAATCTATCTTTCTGTCAATCTATCTTTCTGTCAATTTATGTGTATATCTTTCTATTTATCTATCTATCTATCTATATGTCTATCTATCTAATAATCTATAGATCTATCTGTTTATCTATGTATCTATCTATCTATATATTTATATGTCACCGATTTAATTATCTATCTATCTATATATCAGTCTATATGTTTAATATTCTATGTATCAATCTATCTATCAATCTACCATTCTATCTCTCTATTTATGTGTCTATCATTCCATGTATATATAACTATATCTATCTGTCTATCAATCTATCAATCTATCAATCTATCAATCAATCAATCTATCTATCTCTATATCTATCTATCTATTTATCTATCTATCTATCTATGTGTCTGTCTATCTATTCATTTGTTGTCTAACTATCAATTTATCTATAAATCTATCTATCAATCTATATATATATCAATATATGAATCTGTCTCAAAATATATCTATCAAACTATCTATATATTTGCCGATATACTATCTATCTATTTGTTTGTTTGTATATTTGTCTGTATGCCTTTCTTTTTATTTGTTTGTCTATCAGCCTATCTGTTTGACTATCTATCTGTCTGTCTATTTATCTTTCTATCTGCCAATCTATCTATCTATCTAGCTATCTATCTTTTTATATATCTATCTATCTATTTATCTATCTATATATCTATCATTCTAATTATCTATTTATTAATATATCTATATATTTGTCTATCAATATGACTTTCAATCTGTCAATCAATCAATCTATTTATCTATAATTCTATCTAAATGTCTATATATCATCTATCTATCTATCAATCAATCTTTCTATAATTCTATATAAAAAATAATCAATTTTTCTATCTATCTTTTTATCTGTCTATCTATATATTTGTTTATCTATCTATTTAACTATCTATCAAACTATATATTTTTCTGTCAATATATAAAACAATTATATATATATGTATCGATCAATCTATCTATAAGTCTATCTATCAGTCTATCAATCTATCAATCAATCTATCAATCAATCTATCAATCTATCGATCTATCTATATATCTATTTAATAATCTTTCGATATATTTGTCTATCTAATTTTCTATCAATATGACTATCAATTTGTCTATCTAAATGCCTATCTATCTGTGTTATATATCTATCTAACTATTTGTCTATTAATGTGTCTATCAACTAATCTATAAATTTTTCTATCAATATTTCTATTATTCTGTCTATAAATCAATCATTCTATCTATCTATCTATATATCTTTCTGTATGCCTTTCTTTCTATCAATCTATCTATTCATCTATCAATTTATCTATCTATCTACCTATCTATCAATATCTAAATCTATAAGTCTATCTATATGTATATCAATCTGTCTATATATCTATATATTTATGTATCTATTTATATGTCTATGTATCTATCTATCTATGTATATATATCAATCTTCATATTAATCTTCAATCAAATTGTGTATTTATTTTCCTAACTACTATCTGTCTATCTATTTGTTTATCTGTCTATTTGTCTATCTATTTATCTATTTATCTATCATCTTTACTTCTTTTGTTCTATTTCTCTAACTTTTTTTATATTTTTCTATCTATCTATTTATCTATTTGTCTATCTATTCGTCTATCTACCTGTCTATCTATTAGTCTATCTATCTATCTTTTGACTTATAATCTTTTGATCTATTTGACTATCTAGTTGTCTATCAATCTGTCTATCTATTTGTCTATCTATATGTGTATCTATATGTTTATTAATCTCTTTACATTTATGTCAATAAATCATTCTATCAATCTATCTATGAATTTATCTATGAATTTGGCTATGAATTTGTCTATCAATCTGTCAATCAATCAATCATTATATATATATATATATATATATCTATATATCTATATATCTATCTTTCTTTCTTTCTATAAGTCTATCAATCTATTTATTTATCAATCTATATGACTATCTATATAACTATATTTCTGTCAATCAATCAATCTATCTATCTATATCTCTTTCTATAATTCTATCTATATATCTATCTATCAATCTATCTAATTTTCTATGTCTAGCAATCTGTTTATCTATCTATATATCTATATTTCTATATATCTGTCTTTCATTTAATTTATCAATCTATCTATGTAACTATCTATCTATTTATTTACGTGTTTACTTATCTTTCTTTCTATCTAACTGTCTAACTAATTATCAATCTACCTATATATCTATCTATCTATATGTAGATATATCAGTTATCTTTCTGTCTATCTATTTGTATTTTTTATATTTATCTTTCTATCTATATATCAATCAATATGTCTATATATCTATCTATCTATTTGTATATCTATAAGTCTATATAAATGTCTATATATCATTTATCTATATGTCTATCAATCTATCTATCATTCTGTTTATCAATCAATCAATCTATCTATCTATCTATCTATTTATCAATCTCTATAGTTATCTATCGATATTTCTGTCTATTTATCATCTTTCCTACTTTCTTTCTATCTCTCTAACTTTTTATATGTTTATTTCTCAATCAATCTATCTATTTGTCTATCTATTCATCTATCTATGTGTCTATCTACCAGTCTATCTATATATCTATCTATATGTGTCTCTATCTATCGTTTTTCTTATAAACTTTTGATCTATTTGACTATCTAATTGTTTATCAATCTGTCTATCTATCTATTTATCACTCTATATATTTATCTATCTATCTATATGTGTGTTTAAATGTTTATTAATCTGTCTATATTTTTGTCTTTAAATCTTACTATCAATCTGTCTATGAATTTGTTTATGAATTTGACTATCAATCAATCAATCATTCATTAATTCTATATATATATATATATATATATATCTTTCTTGTTATAAGTCTAACTATCTATTTATCTATCAATATATTTGACTATCAATCTGACTATCTTTCTGTCTATTAATCAATCAAGCTATCTGACTATCTGTCTATGAATATATCTATCAATCTATATATGTGTCTATAAATCTATTTATCTATCTGTCTATATATTTATCTATGTACCTATATATTTATCTATTTATCTTTCTACCTATCTATCTATCTGTATGTCTGTCTATCTATCTTTCTATCTATCTTTCTATCTATCTATTTGTATATTTATTTATTTAATTATCTGTCTATCTATCTACCTATCTATCTATCTTTAAATCTATCAATATGTCTATATATCTCTCTATTTATCTATCTGTCAATCTATAATTCTATATACATATCTATCTATCATATATCTATATGTTTATTAATCTATCTATCATTCTGTCAATCAATCAATCAATTTGTCTGACTATCTATCTGTCTATCTATCTATATATTTATCTATCGATCTATCTATCTAACTTTTTGTATATTTAGCTTTCAATCAATCAATCTATCTATCTATTAGTCTATCTATCAATCTATCTATCTGTCTATATGTCTATCTATTTTTCTATCTAATTATCTCTTGTCATATAATCTCTCTATCAATTTGTCTATCTAGTTGTCTATCAATTTGTTTATCTATCTATTTATTAATCTATCTATTTATCTATTTATTTATATATCTATCTATATATGTTTCTATAAGTTAATCAATCTATCTATATTCTTGTCTATAAATCTGTCTATCAATCTATCTATATATGTTTCTATCAGTTTCTCAATCTATCTATATTTTTGTTTATAAATCTTTCTATCAATCTATCTATGAATTTGTCTATGAATTTGTCTATCAATCTATCAATCAATCAATCTTTTATCTATCTATCTATCTATCGGTATGTCTGTCTTTTAATCTATCTATTAAGATATCTATCTATCGATTTATTTATCTTTCTATCAATCAATCATTTTATCTATATGTTTGTCTGACTATCTATCTGTCTATCTGTCTATCTATCTATCTATAAATCTATTTATCTTTCTATCAATGTTTCTATCTATTTATCTTTATTTCTTTCTATCTATATGTCTATCTATCTTTTTCTCTATCTATCTGTCTATCTATCTGTCTTACTATCTATATATCTATGTGTCTTTATCCGTATATCTTTTTATCTATCTATTTATCTATTTATCTATTTATCTGTCTATCTATCTATCTATTTATCTATCTATCTTTCTGTCTATCTATCTATTTATTTGTCTATCTATATATCTATCTTTCTATCTATCTATGTGTCTATTTATCTTTCTATTTGTCTGTCTATCTATCTATCTTTATGTCAATTTATCAATTTCTCTATATGTCTATCTATCTGTCTATCTAACTATATATCTATCTATCTATCTCTAAGTCTATATAAATATCTATATATGAATATGTCTGCCTATGTATTTATCTATTTGTCTATTTATCTATCTATCAATCTATCTATCATTTTGTCTATCAATCTATCTATGTGTTTATCTATCTATTTATCTGACTGTTTATCTATCTATCCATCTATCTTTCTATCTTTCTATCTTTCTATCTATCTAACTATCTATCTATCTATCTATATATCTAACAATTAATCTGTCTATCAATCTATGTATCTATCTATATTTATTTATGTCTATCTATCTATCTATTTGTTTATCTATCTATCTTTCTTTCTATATATTTTTCTATTTGTCTATCTATCTATTTATCTATCTTTATATCTATCTATCTATCTATCTGTCTATCAATTTGTCTATTAATATTTCTATCAATCTACATATCAATATGTCTATCAATCTTTCTATCGATTTGTCTATCAATCTATCTATCATTCAATTATTTTATCTCTCTAAATTTCGGCCTATCTATCTTTCAATCTATTTAATAAACTTTCAAGATATCTATCTATTTATCAGTTTATCTTTTTTTCTGTCAATCTATTTGTCGATCTATTTGTCTGTCTATATGTATGTCTATTTATCTATCTATTTAGCTATCTATCTATATGTCAATCTATCTATTTATATATCTATCTATCTATCTCTCTATATCTTTATTTATCTATCTATATATCTATTTATCTATCTTATTATTTGTATATCTGTCTATCTATCTGTCTATATATCTATTTATCTATATATCTATCTATATATCTATCTATTTGTTTGTCTGTCTATCTATCTATTTATCTCTCTCTCTCTCTATCTATCTGTCTATATATCTATCGATCTATCTATTTATCTATCTGTCTACCAATCTATCTATCAATCTATGTATTTATCTGTCTATCTATCTATCTATCTGTCTGTCTATTTATTTGTCTTTATATCTATCTACCTATCAATATAAATATCTATCAAAGGTCATCTGGATATTTCTACTGGTTATTCGCAACTACATTACAATTTACACAACATTCAATACAAGTAAATTTGAAAGCTACTAAAAACCAGTGCAATTTTACAAGATTTTACAATCTGGTTATGCAGCAGCCCTTGGGAGAGATGATGATTCAGTTAATTTGCTTGGTTTAACTGGTTCGAACCCAATCCATGCAGAAAATAAGACAGCTACCTAGACTATTGTAGTTGAAGTTGACCTAGTGGCTAAAAATTGCATTATAGGTTGCCTAGCCTGCAGCCCATTTGACCAAAAACAAACCAAAGGACCGTAGCACAATATATTTAACCATTTCCATTATTAAATTTGACCATACCTACCCTAATTATATTTACTTGATAACAAATCATCACCAATTTCCTTGTTGCATAGTATATGAGAATGGTGAGCATATTGAAAATAAGAAGGAATTGGTTTATGTAGATTAAAAGTTGTTTCCAATCTCCTTTTTCACATAAACAGATCACTTTCACATGGTAATTAACAATTAAATGATGGCACTAACCTGATTTTCCACATTGGTTTATCTTTATTTCATACAAAACTAATGGTCAGCTCCATGAAACTTGCAAGTATTCATGTGCCCAAGGACAAACCAAATGATGAAGAGATAGAACAAGAATGCTGCAAAAGAAAACAAGGGATGATGGGCCATAACTTTACACACCCAAAACAAAGTTCTCCAATTAATCATTGTAATTTTTTAAAAGCAAGCAAATTCACACAAGAAAAAGTGGAACTTTCATCAAGGTTTAATATCGATGAAAATTAATCTAGCAAGCATATTCCAATCCTTCGGAATGTGGCTCAACAACACAATGTGCACCAGCAGCCATGGAAGGCAATACATGGTGCTTGCTCACCACATACTCATAATTCAATGCAAACAAAAATAGGTTTAGATACACAGAATGTAGAACAACATGTGAATCAATTATTAATAGCTACAGCTCATACTTCATTAACAAGATCAATAAAACAACAATAATCTAGATGTAAAGTGGGCTCGCCAAATCTCATATTCATGAGATCACATTTATGCTACATAAAAGTAAGTGTTTTCACCATGCGAATGTCATTTTCTAGAGTAAATATGAATGAATAATAAAATTTACTCGAACTCCATAGTAGCTATTAGGGCCCATTTCAAGCTTTCCTTGTTTCCATTGACCCCAAGCATGAGCTCCAATCTTGCATGATACTATTTGTGGCCCAGGTGCAACTCAATTGAGCACTAGCTTTGAAGAAATAGATAAAAATATAAAACCACCATGAATGATTAAACCAACAGTAGCAAACAAATGTAATACCTATTGATGGAAAGTGGCAGCAATAGCAGCAACATGTGTACAATGAACAGAGGAATTAGTTACAATGCTTTGAGTATTTCCATCATCATAAATATTTAGAGAAAATGTACAAACATCTAGCTTGATAAATATTTGAAAATTTTTTTCATCCCTGAATGTGTAATTCACAACGCATCACAACACAACCCAATGATATCCATCTGTAAGAAAACTAGGCACTAATAATCAACAAAACTAGACACTAATAATTGCATCACAACACAACCCATCTGGCATGCAAAAATAGGGTGACACATCAAGTGGCAGTCTAGGGTTACACGTCATGTGGCAGTCTAGCATGCAATAATAGAGTAACACATCATATGGTAGTCTAGCATGCAATAATAGGGTGACACAACATGTGGAAGTATGGCATGCACGACGTGGAAGTCTACTATGGGCTTGTGGTAGTCTGGAATGCACCATGTGCATGTGTGCAGCAGTATCAATGTGTATGTAGTGTGACACAAATAAGGTGGTAGTGTGGCATGTGCCATGTGATAGTGTGCATAATGGATGCATGTGTGGAAAGGTAGTCGGTAGTTATATGAATGTAGGGTGGCATGCTTTGTGAAGTAGTGTGGGCAGTGAATGCATGTAGTGTGTTATGGTAATGTGCAAAATAAATATAGTGCTGAAAAATTAATAAAAAATTAATAAAAAATGATTTAGTGAGTGGGTTATATTTTGGTTGATAGATTTTTTGGCTACATCAATTTGTGTTGGCTCGCACTAAAGGAAGAAACCTAGCTTTCTTCTAGTCACATCTAGCTCTCCACTTATTAGTGCAGGTTCTAACTACATCAATTTTAATGCTCAAACAGTATCAATACAAATACAAAATCTCTCTTTTCGTAGTAGAAATATTTCAAAAAACAAAATCAAAATCAAAATCAAAATCAAAAATAAAATCAAAATCAAAAACCAAAACCTATATGAACATGTGACACTTGAAGTTGTCATCTTCGAAAATTGATGTCATGTTTGCACATCAGATGTCTTACAAACAATCATGGTTAGGTTAGTCAACCAAAAAAAGAACAAAACTAGAATTAAGAACAATGATGCCACCAAAAATATCTCCTCCTATTAGCGACAGATAGGCAAAAATCATGTGCCCAAAAGTTACTCACTATTCATTCTTCAAGAAGTGAGAAGATAAAAGCTTTGAGACTGCAAATCTAGTGAAAGACTTGTGTTGGAGTAGCTCTTTTAACTTATCATCACAAATTATTCTCCACCTATATGATGGATCCTTTAAAAAATAATTGAAATTGAAGAATAGGACCACATATTCTCATCGGGGGGAGATGAAGATGATGAATGTTGGCATAGCTGTAGATTATTTTTTTTATATAGTCTCACATATTCTTTACAACATCAGAACGAGATAATGTATCGTCACCTATACCACTAAATTTTATGAGAGCATCTGAAAGATAAATAGGAAGCCAGAAATCAAAAAGTTAAGAAATAATTAACAAAAACCAAAAATAGTTCAAAAATAATTTTGATACAAAAATTACATGGTTAAAACAAAAATCTAACATAGTTTCACTAACATTTAAAACTAAATCATTTTCAAGATTAGCTGGTGCATTTTTGCTAGCCTCTCCTATTTTTGGTTTCATCAACATTTAAACTAAAAATAGGTCACCTATACCCTCAAGCTACTCTTCCCAACTTCTAATTTTTTGTATGTGTGAAAAATAAATTGGCAAGTTTTTTGTGTACAGAAGTATATTAGTACACATGATTCATTATAAACAAAAAAAATGTACATGTAAAGAAAACATAGACTGCACTAAATAAGCAACTTCACATACACCACACATCTACTACTTTGGATATATATAATTTATGCACATTTTTTAAAAAACAGAATGATTTATGTATTACTAATCAAATTATCTATCATATTACTCATGTGAACATTATATAATGATTGAATGATTACTTATTATAAATGTGTACACGAAATAAGGTATCATGCATGGCCAGTGTGCTTTGAGAATGCATGGTATCTTGCTCTTCTTTGAAATTCAAATATTTAACAAGACATCAATCTATCTATTGTCTTGATGTATAAATATCTTTCTATTTATTATTCTATAAGTCAATGTGTCTAACTATCTAACTATATATCTGACTAACTAACTAACTATCTATCTATCTATATATCTATCTATTAGTCTATTTGTCTATATGTCTATCTTTTTTTAGTCTATCATTCAATCTATCAATCTATATTTCTTTCATCCTATCTATCTATAAGTATATATAATTATTTTTCAATCAATTTATATGTCTATATAACTATTTGTGTATGTGTCTATCAATCGATTTATCTTTCTATCAATGTGTCTTTGTGTTATTGTGTCTATCTTTTGATCTAACTATCTATCTATCTATTTGTATATTTATATATCTATCTATTTTTATGTGTATATGTCTATCTGTCTATCTATCTATCTCTCTATTTATTTGTGTATCTATCTATCAATATATCTATCTGTCTGTCTATCAATCTAAAAACTAGTCTATATGTCTATCTCTTTATCTATCTATATGTCTATCTATCATTATATATAACTTTCTATCTATCTATGACTATATGTCTATTGGTTTATCTATCAATCTGACTATCTCTCAATATGTCTGTCAATCAATCAATCAATCAATCTGTTTATCTATCTTTCTGTCTATCTATCTATCTATTGGTTTTTCTCTATATTTATCTATCTGTCTATTTATATATCTATCTATTTGTCTATAAGTTTATCAATCAATCAATCTTTCTATCTATATATATATAAATTTCTTTATCTATCTACCTATCTATATGTCTATTTATATATCTATCTATCTATCTGTCTGTCTATCTCTCTATCTATCTCTCAGACAACTATATATTTATCTATCTATTTGTCTATCTATCTATCAATCTATTTATCTAGTGATTTGACTATTTATTTATCGATATGTCTATCTGTCTATATATATATATATATATATATCAATATCTATCTATCTATCTATCTATATAACTATATGGCTATCTATATATTTTTCTATCAGTCTATTTGTCTATTTGTTTATCTATCTATATGTGTCTTTATCAATCTATCAATATATATATCAGAGTATTTATCTATCTATCTATCTATATATCCATCTATCTATCTGTCTGTCAATCAATCAATCTATCAAACTATTTAACTATCTATCAATCTATCTGTCTATCTATCTAACTATTTAACTATCTATCAATCTATCTATCTAACTATCTATCTTTCTATCTATCTTTTTTAAATCTATTTATCTTTCAACCTATCTATCTATCAATCTATTTATCTATTTATCTATATATATGTTTATTTATTTGGATGTTTTCTATCTTCTATCTATCTACATTTTTATATGTTTATCAGCTACAATATATTGGTATATCAATCTTTCTATCATTCTATCTAACTATCTATTTATCTACTAATTAGACTATCTATTTGTGTATCTTAATGTCTATCTATGTGTCTATATGTCTATCAATCAATATATCTATTTATCTATTAATCTATTAGTCAATATATTTGTCAAATATCTATCTATCTGTCTATTTATCTATCTATCTATCTATATATCTATCTAAATTTCTATCTATCTAATTGTCTATCTGGCTATCTAACTAAGTTTCTATCTATCTATATTTATATCTTTTAACATATCTATCTTTATATCTTTTTGCTATGATTGTCTGTCTCTCTATCTATTTGTCAATATATTGATATGTATATTAGTCTATATATCTATCTATCTACATATCTATCTGTCTATAAGTCTAACAATCTATCAATCTATTATTCTATTCGACTATCTATCAATCTATCTATTTGTGTTTCTGTCACTCTATCTATTTATTTTACTATATGTCTATTTGTACCTCTATCTATCTATCTATCTTTCTATCTATATATAAGACTATCTATCTATCTATCTATGTTTCATATTACGTACCATTCTGCTTATATTTCTTTTTGTCTATTTGTCTATCTATCACTCTATCTATCTATCTTTTTATCTATCTGACAAATGACTAACTAACTAACTAACTATCTATCTATCTATCTATCTATGTGTCTATCTACATATATGTTTATCTATGTATTTGTCTATCTATAAATCTATCTTTCGATAAATCTATCAATCTCTCGATATGTCTTTTTGTGCGTGTATATATATATATGTATATCTTTACCTATCTATATGACTATACTTATATCAGTAATCTATCTATCTTTTATCTTTCTATTGTGTATATTTATCTTTTGTTTATCTATATATCTTTCTATATGTCTATCTATCTTTCTATCTTTCTAACTATCTATATTTTATAGATTTATCTTTGTATCTATCTATCTATCTAATAATATATCTTTCTATTTGGATATCGATCTATCTGTATATCTCTCTATCTGTCTATCTGTCTATTTGTAAATATTTTTATGTCTATCGATGTATTATGAATGTATGTATCTATCTGTCTATCTATGTGGCTCTCTATCTATCTATTTGTTAATTTGTCTATCTATATTTTTGTTTATCTTTATATATATCTATCAATATATCTTTTTTTGTCTATTTATACATTTGACTATCTATTTATCTATCTATATGCCTACCTGCCTATTTTTCAATCTGTCAATATATCTAAATGTCTATCTTTCAATCTGTCAATCTATCAAATTGTCTTCCTCTTTATCTGTCTATATATCTATCTAACAATCTGGCTATCAATATGTGTATCTATCTATCAATATATATGTGTATATTTCTCTTTTTGTTTCTATCAATCTATCTATCTATCTATATGTCTATCTATCTATTTCTTTGTCTAACTAACTAACTAACCATCTATTTATCTATCTTTCTATCAATTTTCCTATTTGTGTAAATGCATATCTATTTATCTATCTTTTTTTATATGGCAATCTATCAACTATAAATCTATGTATTTGTCTATCATATATATTTATGTATTGTCTAACTACTATATGTGGTTCTATCTATAAGTTATTATTTGTCTATCTCATTATTTATCTATGTATTTATCTATCATATCTATGTAACTATATTTCTATGTGTCTATCTCATTATTTGTCTATTTATCTATATATTTAGCTGTCTATCTACATATCAATTTATTTATTTATCATTCTAATAGTCGATATGTTTATCTGTCTATCTATATATCAATCCATCTATCTGTCTTTCTATTTGTCGATTTATCTTTCTGACTATCTGTCTATCTGTCTATCTATTATTTTTCTATCTATCTACCTACCTACCTACCTATCTAATATGTATCTATCTATATGTGAATCTATCAATCTATCTGTTTATCTATCTATATGTCTGTCTGTATGTCTGTCAGTTTGTCTATCTATATTTTGCATATATGCCTATCTATATATGTTTCTATCTTTCTATCTGTCTATCTGTCTTTCTACATATCTATCTATATGTCTATCTTTATATCTATCTATCTATCTATTTATATGTCTATCAATCTAATAGTCTCTCTATATATCTTTTTGTCTATCTTTCTATATGTCTATTTGTATATCTATCTATCTATATTTTTATAAATCTATATACCTATCTATCTATCTATATTTCTATCTCTCTAATTAAGTATCTATGTACC